>JNDT01001181.1:0-28515 GCA_000697055.1 Saksenaea vasiformis B4078
TGGTAGGAAGCAAGTTGGCGTGGATGTTGGGAAGGACACCACCCTGAGCAATAGTAACATGACCCAACAACTTGTTCAATTCTTCATCGTTACGGATGGCCAACTGCAAGTGACGGGGGATGATACGAGACTTCTTGTTGTCGCGGGCAGCGTTACCGGCCAATTCGAGAATTTCAGCAGCCAAGTATTCGAGAACGGCAGCAAGGTAGACGGGAGCACCAGCACCAACACGCTGGGCATAGTTACCACGGCGCAAGAGACGATGGATACGACCGACAGGGAACTGAAGACCGGCCTTGGACGAACGAGTTTGCGACTTGGCAGCGGCAGCAGACTTTCCACCAGATTTTCCTCCAGACATGATATAAAGTTTTTTTTTTGTTACGGAATAAAGACAATCCTTTCGGGGTAGATCTTCTCAGCAAGCAAGAAAAAAGGTGCGGTATTTATATTCATCGGAGTCGTCGAAAACGCGTCACAGCTATCACGCGCCTAAAAATCAAAAAAGCAAAAAAAGATATTCGAACAGATTCAGAACCGCCATGACAACAAAGAAAGGATAAAACATGGAAGGAAAAATTTTTTTTATCTTTTTAATCCATGCATTAGCGTGTATCTACGTGTTAGAACGTGTTCTATCAGCGTGTTTGCTATAAAGTTCTGCTCAAGACACGCGCCTGCTTTTTGCAACCTTGCAAAAAAAAAAAAAAAAAAGAAACGGAAAGAACGCGTGACCAAAAAACAAGTCACACGAAAGCTCCGTGATATAAAAGCAATGCATTTTAACATTTCAGTCCACCTATTTTCCCCATTCTTATCACACATGGCACCCAAGACCGACAAACCCACTGCTGGCAAAGCCCCTGCTACCGAAAAGAAGGTCAAGTCGACCGATGGCAAGAAGAAGAGAATCAGCCGTAAGGAGACCTACTCCTCCTACATCTACAAGGTGTTGAAGCAGGTCCACCCCGACACTGGTATCTCCAACAAGGCCATGTCCATTCTCAACTCCTTCGTCAACGACATCTTCGAGCGTATTGCCACCGAAGCCTCCAAGCTCGCTGCCTACAACAAGCGTTCCACCATCTCTTCCCGCGAGATCCAGACCGCTGTCCGTCTTATCCTTCCCGGTGAACTTGCTAAGCACGCCGTGTCTGAGGGTACCAAGGCCGTCACCAAGTACACCAGCTCCAAATAAGCGAGCTCTTAGTCTTACCTAATCCTTTAAAACCCATCGCAACCGCATCTTAGCTTTTTTTTACCTATCCGTTTTTTTTATGTACAGATCTTTCCTCTTTCGATGGTAAATACAACATCTTGCTCTCCCACTTTATGGTTTAGTCAATGTAAAAAGTCATTAAAAAACCAAATCACACATTACTATTGCAATTTCCCCCCTTTTTCAGTGTTGCTACTTTATTTTCATTTTGGCACAGAAAAAATTTCATTGCCCTTGTCTTCAGAGAGTACATCACCCATTTCTGCATAAAATGCACTTAGATCATCCTCTAAACACTCTGCAAAAAAAGAGAAAGGAACCGTTAAGCCCTCGAGAAACCCGTTTTTTTTCTTTTTAGAAACCACCGTTTACCTTTCTCTTCCTGCTGTTGCTGTTGTTTCTGCTTCTGTTTTTCCTTTTCTTCCTCTTCCTTTTTTCGTCGTTCTTCTTTTGCTTTCTCTGCTTCTTCGAGCTTTCTCGCGCGTTCCATCTCCACAGCAGGGGAGTATTCGCATGCATAAGCTTGTTTATCCCAGTACACCCACAAACCATCGGGCACATCAGCTTGAATGACCCATTCCGAGGCGACATAAACAGGTAAGAAACTGTCGGGATTTGCATACGAGGTGGTGACCTTTCGGTTGTCAATCTCCAGGCCGTTGCCCATACTTCCTAGAGCCTTGGCAGCCAACTAGACAATGAAACCTCGCCATAAGTACAGTTGTACGTCGTCTCGATTTCGTACTTGGAGATTCTCAAATTCAACAAACGCAAATTCACAAGACATCTTTGCTAGCTTGTCCCTGATAAGCAAGACACGTCGTACACCATCAAAGCGTTTTACAGCATTGTAAATGCTCTCCTCTGTCGAAAGACTGTCTAAATTGCGCAAAAGGATCATACCACTAGGTGCAAACGACGCATCGCGTGATCCATCGTTGATGTCCATAGACTCTGTCGCATTCGATCTTTTCTGCACCGTCGACACTAACCTATTGTTCAGCATTTTACTTTGTCTCTTCAGACCGTAGTACCTTCACACGGTGTACGACACTCAATACACACACGACGAGAATCGTCGTTGAATTTGCCACACTATATATATATATATATTCATTAGAAAAGATTCACACATTATTTCCGCTCTTTTCTTTTGTCTCTTACCCTTGTACACCGCCATTCAATTCTATCATCCTTTGCCCCGTCTTTGTGACAGTAATCCAGTCGTACACGTTGATGACCCATGAAGAAATAGGGATAATACTTGTCCACAAATTGGATGGCATGACCGACGCTTGTGAATCTCACAAACGCAAACTTTCTGGATTCACCTAATGGTCAAGATGGTTCAGTTCCTGTAGCAAGGCAACGCAAACTGGAGGGGAACCTGTTTCGCGATCTCTAATCAGTGTAACCTCGTCAATGCTAGCTTCCATTGACTCTAATGTCCTTTGGATCTGGAAAAAGGGAATTGGATTGCAGTGAACAATATGTAATATTATATAATAAAGCTCTATACCGAACTCCAACCCGTACAGAAAAAAAAAAGAGAGAGAAAGAGAGCAGACTTACATCTCGTTCTTGGGCATACTCTGGAAGACTGCGAAGTACTACATTGATATTCGGTTGAATCTGGTCTTGAGGTGGTGGTGGTCGTCTAGGCGTATCGAATCTTCTTCGTCGCTTTTCTTTTTTTAATTTTACTTATTCTCATCATCGAGAGCGGCTTACATCGTGATGCGAATCATAGTAGCGACCATCTCTGTCACCATGATGATAGTCTGCAGATGTTCCCTGCTGCTGTTGATGGTGGTGATGATGGTGATGGGAGTGTCCTCTTCTGTGGTCATGACCTGATGGACTGCGTGACCTTCTTCTGTAATGTTGCTGTTGCTGCGGCGGTGGAGGGGGGCCATGGTGTTGTTGTGCGTATCGTGGAGGTGGAGGAGGAACATAATTAGGATCTCGAGGCGGGTGTTGAGAATGTGCCGGCAGTGGTGGCGGCGGTGGAGCTCGAGGACGATAAGACATGTTGGATGAGAAACCAATAAGGAATACTTTCTGATACAAACGAAATCAGAGCAGCTGCCGCTCTCGAAGCGGAGGGATGAAAAATTCAATAAGCGTGTGACTTCGCGCCGGCTGGTAATGAATTTTGCGCCCAGTAACAGAAGCTTTTTGCGCTGTATGAACCTCGGTTTTTCAGCGACGTACAAAAGGCATTATCAGAACGCAAATGTTGTTTTTTTTTAAAAAGAAAACAGTACGTCATTTGCCTTCCAAGATTTGGCCTCGTTTGGTCTGAAGGCAGATTATCTGCCGCTGGTATTATAAATACCACGGAAAATACTTACGATCTCATAGTAAAGCAGCTAGTATACAGTTTTGATCTACTTCACCAAAACATAAAATAAAAAAATAAGAAGGCAACCAGATTAGACCCAAAAAAAAACCAACGTGATAAAGGAGTACGTGATCTCCGACGAGCTGTTTACGGACACCAATGCTTCTTGCAACAAAGTACTCAATATGATATTTATTAAAAATAAACACGTTGGCCGAAGCTATCCGAACGAATCGAAACATCTTCCGTGTCTAAGTTCCTTCACACATTTACGTCTGGTTCATTATTTATGCAAGATAAAAGTATAGGAATTGAGATCTTTTAGGAGTCATACCTTTATACAGCTGCACACCTACCGAAACTACCCTAAATCTTATCGATTTTCGAACCGGGAAATTTGGTATGGTTCCTTGGAAGTTGTTAAATGAATCTATTGTTTTGAGAGCGCGTTCTTTTTACCACGACTCTTTTTACAACAGATAACCTTCTATCAAATGCCTATATGAACATATATGCATTTACTTTCAAGTTCTCCTTTTGGAGCCACGCTCATCATCACTTGTTGTTCAGGAATACGCTGAGCAATGCAGGAAAGTGAAATCGCGGTAACTGAGATTCATTCCCAGTCAGCGCAAGCCCAGTCCCATTAGCTGCTGAATATGGCTGCACATTTTGACTGGATCCTATCTACCCATTTCATGTCTGGAGATAATAGCATCACTTCAACCCTTTCGGTCCAAGAAAGTTTCCACCCTGTTATTCAGAGCTATCTCCAGTCAAACACAACTCTCCAACCACGTGCAGGTTGCGCCGTTGATATCATTTATGAACTTCCGCCCAGCGTCTTCGTGGATCCCAACCAACTCACAGATCTGAAACCCGTCCTTGGTGAAGCCACTGTGTTTGGCGAAACCGACCTTGAGGTTCCATTAGAGCATGTCAAAGACACACGAGGAAGTATAGTCATTGTGCGAAATCCTCCAACCGGATCCCTTGTCCATCTACCTATCCACTTGCGTTACCAGCAGCCCTCTGAAAATACCCGCTACCGCGACATCTTCATACAACCCCCTGTCGCAGGCTGGACCTGTTTATCCTCATCATCACACAGAGCAATCCCTTTGCCACCTTTACCACGTCGATGGTCATACTCAACCACCACTCCGTCCACCGCTATGTTTGAGCCATTTCACAGAAGCGACGACAAAGAGCTCCATTTAAAAGTACCCGTTGGTAACGAAAAAGAAGTCGGTATGGTTGAACTAGTAACAACAATATGTGTCGTTGCTTGTACGTTATGGGTCTTCGCGTCCGTCTGGAAAGCGGTGATCAGAAGACGACGGTATGAAGCCAAGGGAAAGCGAAGAAAGTCAGAATAAACAGGGGAATCTCAGGAAGACGTTATATCGAAAATTTCACTATTGTTGCGCACTATGATATATATATATATATAATGTATACTTATTGCCACCCCTCAAATTGCCGATTCACAGGTATAAAAGTACAAAAAGATAAGAAAAACCCGACAACCATTCAATTTTTGTCATCACAACTCAATAAGGGGGGCTTCCTCGGCATAAGGCCTGTGAGAATGTTGAGCTTGTTGTTGCTGCTGTGGTTGTGAGGGACCCTGCGGTGGTATATGAGAAGGAGCGGTGGAGTAGATAGGCTGCTGCTGCGGCGCAGTCTGGTAGTATTGCTGTTGCTGCTGGATTTGCGGTGCCGTTGTTGGCGGAGCATAGTCTTGAGGGGACATCTGGTGGTTCCCCACAGGAGCTGTGTAGACGGCAGCCGCTGGAAGCGACTGGTTGTCAGTTGATGGTTGAATATAATATGGTGGTTGTTGTTGTTGTTGAGGCACAGAGACGTCAGCCGGGGGGTTCGCAGGATAGGAGGATGGTTGTGGGTAATAAGCAGCATTCTGCTGGACAGCAGGGTACAAAGATGTTCCCTGTTCAGCTGTACTTGGAGGTGCTGCTGGCTGAGTTGTTTGTTGTAATGCAGTATAATGTTGGTACGACGTGTTGTAGCCATCGGATGTACGGTTGTACGCGCTGGAAACGCGGCGCTCTAGTACATGGTCGTATGCTTTGACAGCCATATTCAATTTTTCATGGAGTTCCACAAACATTCCTAGTATTATTACGACCTCTGTCAGCCTTTTTTCCTGCCACCAAGGTTGAGACAACTTACTATGCTTGCGATTTGCATCATCTAGACTCTTCACTAGTTTCGGCTGTAGCGCTCCAATCTGCGTATATAAGCTATTTACTTGAGCATCATTTGACACATCCCCTCCCGCCGTGCGAATTCGTTCAATCAAGGTTGAGAAAAGCTGGATATTTTCCATCTCATTTAACGACAAATCATCGTTACGTGGCGGCACGTAGGAGCCGTTGTAAGCTGAGGGCGCCGCTGATGAAGATAGCTGCATATCTCTCAGGGAAGCGGCAATGGCAGCAGCGAGGTCCGGATCATCTTCTTCATTTTCCGTCTGTTGCAAAATGTAAATAAATGATTTCACAAAGAAACAGTCAGTCTCACCTCTTGTGGTGCTGGCGCCGGCGGTGAAGCCTTGGCTTCAGAAACTTTCGCTGGTGAATAGCCAGAGCCGTACCCTCCATTCACACGCTCAGCCGCCTCCTTCAAGGAGAGTTCTATTGCCTTTTTCATATCCTCATCAAATGAATCATTGTCTTCTTCTGCTGGCAGTACTGTGCTCTTGGTGGCCGTGATACTCTGCGCCACCTGTGGCTCAGGTGTGATGTAAGGTGACGAAGATGATGTGGTTGCCAAAAGCTGCGGTAACGTATCCTTCTTCGCCACTTTTGCAAGTTTCAATTTGATATAACATCCATCGCAAACACGCACTTCCTCATTAATCGCAAGATGTGGCAATGCCATGTTTTTAGAAGAACACTGCTGACAGAACGTGCCACCGCATTGTCGACAATGATGCTAAGAGAACTCAGATTTAAGTCATATGTAAACCTGAGTAGAGACATACCTTACGGTTGGTCATTGTAAATGGTGTCCGACAGCGCTCACAAACATCTGAATCTGTCCATTCTGGTGCCTGACCGCCAGCCGGTTTAGCATAACGAAAGGATCCATATGAAACACTTACCGCTGCCGTCTCAAACAGGATCGGATCCACTTTCTCGGTCACAGGTGGAAATACGTAGCCTTCAGCTTTCAGCAAGTTGTATGTATCCGTCATATAGCTAAGAGAGGGATTTTGTTTCGCTGCCAGACCCCACGTTTGTATCGTTGCCAGTATTTTTGCTTTCACATCGACATTACATCCAGTCTATTATAACCAAAATCAGTATCAGCATAGATAGTTGCCTCAGCAAGTCCCTTACAGGTGCTCTCAGAAGATAGGCTAACTCGTCCAAAAATTCTCGGCTAGCTATCTCTTTCACGAACTGCTCCCCTCCGTTTTTGACACAGGTATCCGTTAACTGATGTTTGTCTCAGGTGAGTAAAAAAAAAAAAGAATATCATACGTTAAACGCTGCAGCAGACTTACCGATAACGTAGCTAAAACAACGTTAGGATTCTTATGACTCAGTTTGCGCTTCAGGGAACGCATTGCTTCCTTTGCATTCACTTTCTTGCTGCGTATCTGGTCGCTAATCTCAAAGTGAAGGACCAGATCTTCTTGGCCTGCTGGGAGTAACTCCGACGTCGCTTTGTCTGCAAAGGAGAACCAGTGTTCAGTATAAAGAGTCTCTATGTTATATAAGCTGCATTACCGATAAGTTCATCCAGTCCGCTTTGACCCCACCATAAGGAAACCATGTCTAAATTTTGTAATCTTTGTTCGAGTATACGTTCTCTTGGCAAAGAGTACCCGTGCGGGAAATCAGCTTTGAAATGGGTGACGTTTAAAAGGCGGACATTTAAATTGGTTACACGTGTCTCCCTCTGTCAGGGAATTCTCACCATTGGGGAGCCACAACTGACACCCCATGCAACGCCCATTCAGGCGGCTATCGGATAAAATAAATGTGAATACTAAGTTGGTATTGAGTGAGCCTATCAGTAACGTTAATGCAACGTCCATAGATTGAGAACCTGCAGAGCGTCTAGGAGTAAATACTAGTACATTCATCTATCTACGTCTAGATATCCGATCTATGAATACTCACGCATTCGTTGATATTTGTACATTATTAGCTGTAATCATATGAGCTATTTACCCGGTAACTGTCAAAAATGACGTTACGTGAGAGTCCTTTTCAATTCCCTTTTCTAGTCTTTCACAGTGCAGTCCGCTGAAAGGACGAGCTTCCGCAAGCTTTTTGAATTCGCGCTGCAGAAACAACAGGAAAAACGTTTTGAAGATACGAAAGACATATAGAAATAGCAAGTTAGATAAACTGTTGTCAGTTTTCAACCACGTTGTAGAACATTTGCCCCATCAGACTGTAACATGGGCAGTCTCGACAAAGGGTATCTCTAGACTATGGATTATCTCGACAAAATAGTGCCAAAGAGATACTATTTTTCAAGGGATACAAAAGCGAAGATAACGGCAACCTTTTTTTTTTTTTTTTTTTGAGGGATAAAGCTTTGTGTAATACGTCATGTCCCATTGTTCCAATGGTCGCTCCGGATACGTATGAGATTCTCAAGCGTGCTTCGGAAATCACACTGAGACTAGGATCTAAAAGAGCATACATGAAGAAACGCTTCCAGACGACATAATTTCTTGTTAACAGCACACGAGAAAATACTACGTGCATGGGGATGTTCCGAGGCGAAACTGCAAAATCTTCGATAAGTTCTCCACCAAAGTCACACTCTGAGGACCCCCATCAATTAAAGCTCTCTGGGAACTTTTTGCTTTCTATCCAAAACAAACTACCATGGCCGCTGTACTTCAAACAATTGCCAAGTATGCCATTCCTGTTGGCGTTGCTATTGGCGGCATTCAGACCGCCATGTACGATGGTAATAACATGTTTTTTTTTGTGTGTTTCATAATATAACACGGGTCCATAGTCCAGGGTGGTTACCGCGCCGTTATTTTCGATCGTATTCAGGGTGTCAAGGAACAGTCTATTGGAGAGGGTACTCATTTCTTGGTTCCTTGGCTTCAGCGCGCAGTGCAATTCGATGTTCGTACCAAGCCTCGCAACATTTCCACCACTACTGGTTCCAAGGACATGCAAATGGTTTCGTTGACTCTTCGTGTTCTGCACCGTCCCGAACTCAAGTCACTGCCCAAGATCTACCAAAATCTTGGTCTTGATTATGACGAGAGAGTGTTGCCTTCCATTGGTAACGAAGTCTTGAAGGCAATTGTTGCCCAGTTTGACGCGAGCGAGTTGATTACCCAACGTGAGGTCGTATCCGCTAAGATTCGTGAAGAACTGTACAAGCGTGCCCGCGACTTCAATATTGCTTTGGAGGATGTTTCAATTGTAAGTGCAAGGGGAGAAAGAAAAAAGAAGAGAAAGCTGAACCATGAGATATGACTAGACATATATGACCTTCGGCAAGGAGTTTACAAATGCGGTTGAACAGAAACAAATTGCTCAGCAGGAAGCAGAGCGTGCCAAGTTTGTAGTTGAACGTGCAGAACAAGAGAAGTCAGCAGCAATTATTCGTGCTGAAGGTGATGCCATTGCTGCTGAATTGATTTCAAACTCATTGGAAAAGGCTGGTGAAGGGTAAATAATAGTATGAGGAATTTTTACTTCGATAGACTAAAAGGGATATTTCCGTTGTAGGTTGATTGCATTCAGACGTATTCAGGCGTCCAGAGAAATTTCCGAGACGCTCGCCAACGCTCGCAATGTTACTTATCTTCCCAGTAACAAACAAGGAGGAAGCAACCTTCTTTTGAATGTCCCTGCTTAAAGACTTGTACAATAATAATAATAAGAAATACTATTATTTTTACCCGAGTCCTTGTCATGCGGAAATCTATTTTCATAGGTCGGATACGTCTTGACGCGTAAGCGTTAGTCATCTAAAAACTCCGACTTTTGCATTTAAATAAGATTTCGTCTCATATGTTTCTACACATTCCCACAAGCCTTTTCGCTTTGTTTTTCCTTTTTTTTTTGTCTCTTCATTTTCCATTATTTAAAATGTGTGTTCGTGTTGCCTGTACTGAATGCCAAAAATACACCTGGGCTGGTAAATTACAGTTGTACATTTTAAGTAAATTCTAACCTATCCTTCTTTTGGATGTAGGCTGTGGTAAACATATCAAGCAAGCGTTGGCCGGTCTTACAGAAGATCAGCTCTGCAAGTGCAGGGAGGAGAACAAGAAGAACTAAATAACGATAAATTAAGAGCCAAAAACTGTACATGTAAAGGAGGGAATCAGTTGTATATATATATATATGAAAGTTGTTGCATGGGATGAGTCTCGAAAAGTCTAAAAATAAAAACGAGGCATAGTTTTTTCCTCAATACCCGTGTGTAATTAGTAGAAAGCGTCTGTCACTTCATTTTGATAGTTGGTAATACTGGATACTAAGAAACACTAGTTCAGCACATCTTTGTGTGACAGATGGTCAAAGCGCAGAAGATTATCGATGGTTTCGTATTGTATTACTACTGAGACTAATCCAATCTAGCCTTGACACAACTTTCGTAGTATTTAATGCATAACTCATTTTCATCAATTAATCCAAGTTATTTTGTGTTGATGCTGCTGGCCGTTTCCTGTCAAATATGAAGTTTTTGTGGAAGCACGAAGCATATGACGAGGACGATTTCCAATCACCCTGGACCCATAATTGGAGTCAGTAGAGCCATAGCATTTTCGAGATCTTCTGTTGCAACAGCAGCCGCTTTACCCAGGAGCTGGCATTCAGTAACTCTCCCCAACAAACTTTCGGTGGAGCCTTTGTCACAATGCGATCAATTATGACTTTCGGCTTTAATTTTTTGTGACGCTCAATGTCTTCAGAGCCTTTATAAAGATTAAGAAGTGTCATGAACGAAGAGCTGCAGATACGAGGCAGTAGCCCTATTACTTGAGAAAGAAAAGGAGTGTTACCTTTAACTTGGCGAGATAATGCAGTTCAGAACCAATCTGTAGGATAGTGTTGGTAAGCTTTGTAAACAATAGACGCATCAAACGTTAGAAGCAAGTGAACGTAATGCGACCACCGTTTAACCATGTAAATGTCTAAATCGAAATCGTGTCAGTTACGTAATGAACACCGCGGAGAGTATAGGTAAACGCTACTGGCATTAGTGATATATCAGCAGTCCATAATCTCGCAGAAATACTGGATTTTGAATACACATTGCGTCATCTAAATACTACTTTTGATGGACGCAAAATTTATATAGATTAGCGTAAAGATTTGTTCAATGAACAGGAGCATCACTTCTACTGTGGTCTGATCACTGTAGCAATAGCGCTTGAACGAAAAGATTAGAATGCTTGTACATATGATATCCATGCATAACCAACTACAATCTTCCTATTTTCTTTGTCAAAATGAACAAACTTTGCTGCGGTATGAACTTTCTTGTAGCACAAGCTTCTGCGTTACTGCTCAACGACATCACCTCTTCACGCTGATTGCTCTTCTTGTCATTAACAGTCAATGCCTTCTCTAAAGAAAGTGCCATTTACGCGTATCTCGTGTACTTAGGTTATATAGGATTATCTGCACAACGCTCATCTCTCTCCTTTAAGTGCGTTCCTTTTAGGAGAATCGCTAAGCACAGAAGCAGCCCTTCAAAGTGAAGATTTTCAAGTACTTTTCCTCTTTCTAGTAATTTGGTTGTCACCTTACGAGGACAGTCGAGACGATAAAGTACACAAGATATGGAACCGAGAGTTCCTGAATTTCTATTTTGTGGTATATCTAGGGCATGTGAAGCAATATCTGTTATTTCCGTGGCGTTCCAAGCATTGCGCTTACTGGCGCGTCATCTTCATCGGTAATATTAGAAATTTGTGGAACACTACGCTAACCAGGACAACTTACACACATGGCCAAATTTACACGATTCTTCGCTTTTTATAGGCCGCATCGTGTTAGATGGCCATCACAGTGCGGGATCGTGTGATGATGCACACTATAACTTTCTCTTTACTGACACAGCCTTTGTTCCGCTTCTATTTCATTTGATCTGGATAATCCTAGTTTATTGTACGCTTCTCAAGCGACTTAAACGCGGTGTAAAAGAAAGAAATAAAAATGTCGTTACGAGCTAGAGTTAACCTTGCAGCGGCGATACCACGAATTGTAAAACATTTTTTATCTATTATTCCAATCACCATAATTGACGGGTAATGTGCATGAGTTGGTTACTCTCTAAACCTACTGTTTATTGAACATTTTTATACGCTAATTTATATAAATTTTGCGTCCATGAAAAGTAGTATTTAGATGACGCAAATGTGTATTTAAAATTCTCTATTTTGAAATTTCTTTTTCCATTTCAGCCATGTGATCCAAAATAGAAGCGTGCGCGACTGCAAGACCCAGTCTTCAATTTTTTTTTTTCTCGGTTCTCGACCCCTTACCTCCCACTTAATTCGTATACCATGTCCAAAGTTCTGCGCAAGAAGCTTGTAATTGTTGGTGACGGTGCTTGTGGCAAGACTTCTTTGCTTACTGTCTTTGCTCACGGGGAATTCCCATCGGTTCGATTAAAAAAAAAGAAAAAAAAATAGCGTGTTGCTCACGGTACTTGTGGATAGGGTCACGTTCCTACTGTCTTCGACAGCTTTGTCAAAGACTTTGAAGTTGATGGCCAGCATATAGAATTAGCACTATGGGATACTGCTGGTAAATACCTGGAGTCTATAAGCAGTAGATGAGGTTTAACTTTTTCACTTTTTCTAGGCCAAGAGGATTATGATCGACTGCGCCCATTATCATACCCTGACTCAGATGTCATTTTGATTTCATTTGCAGTTGATCTTCCAGATTCCTTAGACAACATCACAGAAAAGGTATACATATTTATTATTGACTTTTGATATCTAACTAATTTTTTTTTCTTTTTAGTGGCTACCTGAGGTCAAGAAGCATTGTCCGCAGGCCCCTTTTCTGCTAGTAGCATGTAAAAAGGATTTACGAGATGATCCACGTACTATCGAGGAGTTACAAAAAGTGAACTCAATGCCTGTCAGTTACGAAGAGGTATGAAGGAAAAACGTGTCGGTTCATGGTTGGTTAGATGCTAATCTCTATATAAAAAAAGGCTGCCCAAGTGGCTCGTTCAATCAAAGCATACAAATACGTTGAATGTTCATCCAAGTCCGGTGACGGTGTACAGGATGTTTTTATTCACGCCGTAAAAGCGACTACTGAGACCCCTGGAGGAAAGAAGAAAAAGAACAACGAAAAGTGTGTGCTAATGTAGTTATCTCCTTCCCAACCCCTCTGTCCCCCTGTTTTCCCTTCACTTTCTTGTTTTTACTGCATATATAAGAATCCTTTCTACCTGCTTTTAAAGATGCGTGGTACTGTATTGGTGTTGCTTATGATTGTTCAATCTTGAGAAGATTAGGTCTATCTTCTCTTTTTTTTGTTACACAGGTTAATGTCATGTGTGACAAAATTTCTTGCACGCGGCCCGATTTTTCCATTTTTGACCCGCACCACAATGGAATAATCAGTAAGGCGGATCGAGAAAGATGTACATTGAATCAGAATGTAATACTGTTTATTGAACGGATTTTTGCCGCTACTCTCATGTACATTTTACGTCCATCAAGAGCCAGGTCTGCGCTAAGGAAGGGATGAAATATGCGGTTATCAGTATATAAATTGGCGATAAAAATAATGTTCTACTTACATCAAACTTGGTTTCCAGATGGACGCAAAATTTATTCGAGCAGCATAAAAATTTATTCACGGTTAGTAAATGGAAGATACTCTGATGTCATTTCACTTATCCCCCGAAGGGTATTCCCGTATAATTATGGGAGCCGGCGCAGCACCTTGAACCGGTGGGCCCGGTGGAAATAGTAAATGGCCATGCGGCCAAGTGGTTTGCAGCACTACAGAGGACTTGGACGACGCAGCACCTGGTAAGGACTTGAAGGATGTAAGCATGAGTGACAACTGTGCATACAAATGAATATCATGTCCCTTACCGAATGTGACAAGAGGGAGCTCACTCAGCCAAGGTGGTTCGAACAGAGGTCTTGTAGGCTAAAATATAAGCATGGAGAATGAATGATCCTGTATACATTTTGAAGAATTGACATCTTTACTGGGATGTTTTTGGAAAGAACAGAGCCAAAGAAAAAAAGAAAAAGGACATTCATGCGTCCCTTTAAATACGGATCATTTTGGGTGGAACATGTCCTTGTCGTGAGACATCTTTACTGTTTCCGATGGGATCCTGGGAATCCATCACTGGAGTACCCACAATGCAAGACTCTGGTTATCCAGGTGCGAACTATTCCTTGGATTAACGCAAAACGGCTTACTTCTCAGCGCAAAGACGCATCACTTTCCAATGCGAAAATTATTCGGCTTGAGCGTCTCATAGTATTTATCTGACGCAAACGTTGATTCCAAATCCAGTAAATTCTCGAGAAAACACACTCGCAGATCTAAGTCTCCGAATCACTCTTAGCATAGACTATGAGGTACCATTTGTAGACTAACTAAAAGCGATTTCTCTGACTTGAAACGACGACGATTTAGCCATTAGTACGTGTAATACATGCCTAGATACTACTATCGTCTTTTGATTATTTACGGTATGTATTTGCTATATTACAGGAGTAGTGGTTGCTATTGTTTGTTCTTTGTCTGTTTCGTTCTTTAACTCGTTTACCGCTGGCGCTGGCGCTGTCGTTACCGTTGCCGCTGCCGCCGCCGTTGTCACTTTGTCGACAAATTTCTGCAGCATCATATCACGGACTTTGTCTAGAAAGCTTGTTGTACATTCCTGTACTAGAAAGAGATTGGCACGCAAAGAGTCGAGTAGCTTGTCAAGACGCGTCTGTCGACGAAACTGGCACATCATATCAACTTTACTATGGCAACATGTAAGAAACAAGGATGTTTTCAGTGTTATAAACCTACTGCTCATAGTTTTTGTATTCTTCTACAAGTTCCTCCATTTGTTTCATGACTTCAGGCGAGACCTGCTCGCTTTGTCGCACCAATCGTCGGCATGCATAAGGTAAACCTAATCATACACAGATCATTAGTCACCACCTTCTTGGTGCGTTTCGTTATAAGAGAAACGTACGAAAAGAGTGCGCCTCGTTCCATCGATTACTGATGTGAAGATATTGCATGACTGAATGATCGCTAACAATCTCTTCATCATAGGGTGTCACAATCATACCGATAAATGGTTCATCGCCGGTCTTCTCATTCCGGAATAACGTCTAGATTCATCATGGTGAGTTATGATTTTCACACGATTGAAAGTAGCATACCTGGTAAGACGTTTGATTCTCAATATCGCGAATACTTGGATGCGGCTCAAACGTGGGATGTGAATGATACCATCCAACAACATTAAAACCTCTCTCAGCAAACTCCACTCTGGCTTTCATCTCAGATGCAGGATCCATCTCACACTGCAACAACATAAGTACACACCTCTCATCAGCAAAAAGACAGAATTAGGTTACCTGAATACCAGTACTTGTACTGCGGCACGGAAATACGCATGCAACCTTCAAGACCTTTGTGCCATCCTCGTCTACAAAGTTCCCGCCTAGTAGACCAATGATCTCTGTGTGTGCGAGATGAGAGTGAAAATCGATCACAAGCTAGCATTTTTGGATCAGTAATCATCGAAGAAAGCAAACAAGAGATATGGCTTACCAAGGCGTCGCTTGATATCTCGACCACAAATGGGGAGGGATAAGTATCATCGTAGTGTTCTAATGGTACGAGTCTGAAAGGATCATAGCCACGTCCAAAATCATCACCACCGTAATAATGATGCGGTCGTTTAATGACACGCTTTGGCCGAGACGTCCGCTCTGTCGGAGCATTAGTATGCCGCAACTTGCTCCTTTCCACTTTCTATTACCTATTACTTGCTCGACTCCATGTTCAATGACACGTCCTTCTAGTTCTTTCGGATCGACCCTTTGACATTACCCGTGTTACCATCGTCCGTGCCACCACAAGATATACTTACCATTCGCCCATGCCGTTTCGAACCTTCCTTTTCCGCGGCCTGCAGAGGTGTTAAAGAAAGGATGTGTTTAGCACGCTGCTTACCCATCATATCCGATAACCATGTCCGCAGCTGCAAATATACTTGGATCATCATCTTCGTAGACCTCCGTAGCCACCCTTTTCGGCGGACGTGGAGCATTAGTAATACAATCTACATTAATCGCTTTGATGTTCTCCAGGTATGTATGTACACGTCCAATAGCGTTGACATCGCCGCAATCCTTCAGTCCTTTTCTTGCACTCGTTTTAGTCAGATAGCGAGGCCGGCACGCATTCCAACAATCCAGTATATGATTCCGGATCTTCAGATAGCGATCGGGTGTCTTGGACTGCTTGTTGTTAAACCATTCTGAATTTTCACGTTTTTCTTCCTCTGATATTATGTATCTGTCGAATTTCTAAATAGTCCATTTTTCAATGAGGAGATTGAAGTCTTACAGCTGTTATCCAACTTACTTGACCACTAGCAGCCTCGATAACTGCCATAGTCGTAGTTATGCTATTGGTTGCTGTTCCTTTTTCAGGTGATGGTTTCATGGGTATCTCAGAATCATGTGTATGAGTAACGTGTTTTTCCTCTAATTCTTTGTTATTATCTTCCATAAGTGTCTCAGTTCCTGGCGATGATTCATTCTCTGTTTTCGTTTCCGTGGCAGGCTGGTCTATGTGGTTCAGTGTAGAAGACAAGGCTGGTTCATCTGGTGGGGAACAGATCGGCTTATCTTCGCCATTTTCGTTTTGCTTTTCTTCTTCCGAGTTTTCTACAGGTGATTTTTCTGACTGCATCCCATTGTTTGCTTCCAACTTCACTTCTGCCTCTATTTCTCCAGGATCCATTGAATCGCTATTAGTCGACGACTTCTCCACCATGATAGTGCCTATATCTTGCATATCATCGTCCTCTACTGATATCATTTCATCGTCCTCACTGTTGTCATTCTCAGAAGATATTGTGGGCTTGTTTTCTGCCTCCGCTGTTTCTTTTGGTGGTGATTTGGTAGCCTCGGCAAGCTGCAACTAAATAACAATCAGATCGCACTGACATACATAAAGATCCCTCTTTCGTCCTCACCCTATCTGAAAGCATCCAATGCCTCGCATGATTTTTGCACTGTAACGGATTTCGAGTTCCGAGGTGCTCTGAGATAGCTTTCCAATTCCCATAACCATGCTTTTCCTAAGTGACCGTATAAGATATTTACAGTCTTTTGAAAAAAAGGAACTCACTAGTGCTTCTCGAAGACGCTGATCTTCTTCCGCTGTCCATCGCGTTTTGTGGGAAGGAAGTGCTGCAGATGATATAGAACCTATTAGCGAAGGTAGGTTGTTCAGTACCTCCTCTTTTATCACTTGGTTCAGTTACCATCAACTTTTTTCTGTGATTTTTTGGGAGAAGAGGATGCATCGTCATTATCCGCCGTCTGATTTGCATGTGTTTTGTGCTTTTTCGTTCCTGGCCTCTTTAACCCGTCTTTACTCTTCTGCTTTCGCTTTACATCGCTTTGGGTGGACATGGACGACAGCGTGTCTACACCATAATAATACTGTTCCTCAGCCAGCATTTGTTCAATCAATGCTCTAGAATCGTCGTCCACACCACGAAACATATCCTGTGCCGAACGTGATTAGTTTCCTGTAACCGATAGCAGGTTCATTTTATTTACTTGATTCGGCTCCCAATCGTGGTCAGGTGCCGTAGATGTCGTAGGCGATTTTATCACCGGTACAGACCTATACAGTGGCATGACCTGTATTAGTGATGAAACGATCGCGAATAAGCAAACTGATAATAAGTTTACATTGATGAGGTATCTACTGAAGCTTTCTCCGGTACAGGAGGACTTCGTACAGGATCTTCTTCACCGATATCGATGAACTCTTCGTTATCCTCCATGACGTTTGATCAAAAGTAAATCTTTCTCGGAGATGTCAGATTGCCAAAAGCCGAAATGGTAATGATTCGGGGCACTCCCACTGAGCTCCGCGCACACCATCACGTGAAGTGACTTAAAAACTTTCGAAAGGCGTAAAGCAGGTACAATATCTTTTTATCATTGACAAGGAAGATGACAAACGCGGAAAAAATGGTTAAACATGTGTAGAAGCGGTAGTTGCAAAATGATGCTATGTAGATAACCAGGAAGGAAAAAAAAAATATGAACAAGTAATGGCTTTCTAGTTGTAGGTGTCGTTCTTTAAAGATCTACAAAAAAAATGAAGGTTAGACCAAATATGGGAAAGACCACCAAGATCAATAAATCAACTTACCCTTCGATATCCGAAACGACCATCTCAGTGACCAATTCATCGTAGGTTACCTTACGCTTCCAGCCCAACTTCTCGTGTGCCTTGGAAGGATCGCCCAACAAAAGATCAACTTCTGCGGGACGGAAGTACTTGGCATCGATACGCACGCGGACCTTGCCAGTCTCCGCGTCCTTACCGACCTCGTTGACACCTTCACCTTCCCATACAATCTTGCGACCAGTCACTGCAAAGGCCTTTTCGACATAGCTACGGACAGTGTGCGTCTCACCAGTGGCCAGAACGAAATCATCAGGTGTGTCTTGTTGAAGCATCAACCACATACCCTCGACATAGTCGCGAGCATGACCCCAATCACGCTTTGCGTCGATGTTACCGAGATAGAGGCATTCTTGACGACCCAAGTGGATATCTGCGACAGCACGCGAAATCTTGCGGGTCACAAAGGTGCGACCACGGCGAGGAGATTCGTGGTTGAACAGGATACCGTTACAGGCATACATATTGTAAGATTCACGGTAGTTGACGACGATCCAGTAACCATAAAGCTTGGCAACACCATAGGGCGAGCGGGGATAGAATGGAGTGGTTTCCTTCTGGGGAGTCTCGACCACCTTACCATAAAGTTCGGAAGTGGACGCTTGATAAAAGCGAACACGGTCCGTCAAACCACAGGTTCGGATAGCATCAAGAAGACGCAGAGTACCCAAAGCATCGACATCACCGGTATATTCGGACATATCAAAGGACACCTTGACGTGCGACTGGGCAGCCAAGTTGTATACTTCTGTAGGTTGGACTTGAGAAATAATGTGTACCAGACACGTGGAGTCCGTCAGATCACCATAGTGGAGGAAAAATTTGACACCTAAACAGAAATATCATTCAGCAAACCCCACTCTTGCGCACCTATTATCTTCCTTTTTTTCCCCCTCTTTTTACCTTGTTCATGGGAGTCCTTGTAGATATGCTCGATACGGCCAGTGTTGAAGGAAGATGAACGGCGAATGATACCGTGGACTTCATAGCCCTTCTTCAACAGGAACTCGGTGAGGTAGGAGCCATCCTGACCAGTGACACCTAGCGGACGGAAGATATGGTATTAGTACCCCAGACTTACTGATCTCGAAAACGAGTCATCACTGAACGTGCTATATTGTCCAAAAGACAACGACGCGCGTACAAGATGATCATCATCATTAATGCTTACCAGTGATGAGGGCCACCTTACGGGAACGGTACTCTTCCAAGGACATGGCCGAGGAAGTTGCAATGTGGACAGGAGCGAGCACGTTTTCAGACATGATAAGTGACAGGGATATGAAAAATGAGAGAAAGAGATGAGGCGTGGACCAAGAAAGAAAAGAACTCTTGGACAGGAATACCGAGTGGTATTTATGGCCATTTCGAGTTAACGTTACACAAATCAGAGATTAGCAAGGTGTTCGGAAATGAGAGAATGAAAAAGTTGCGTACTAAAAAAAAGAACCTTGCCAACCGAAAGAGTAGATCGTTATTCTCGGGGAGTACAATTAAAAATGATATATACTTAACGTATCAGTCAGGTATAGACCGATTTAAAGAGGTGGCACTATATGAACAAGAGAAATCGGGATATAAAATGATGCCTATTACTTTGGTTGTTACTGAATGTCACTGCGCGTGTTCTCGACTTGGCAAAGACAATAATCTGTATCCAATTAACGTTCATAGCTGATCGACCATCTCAGTTCAGTGCAACCAACGAGTGGGCTTACGGTAAAACTTTTTTTTATGAATCTGGTCTAAAAATAGTCTGATTTGTCGGAGGCACAAAACGTGGAGGACGATCAGCAATCCATGTCAGACGTGTTCTATTATGGCATGGTGGTATCAACAATCTTTGTCGATAGACTAGAGCGTTGCTTTAGCACCCTATTAAACGCATTTTAATTGTACTCCCCGAAAACCACCGTGATTTTCCCTCTTTTGCGCAACTAGGAAGAAGTTATTGTTGTTATCGATCGAAAGCATGACAGACTAAGCCTGTATTTTTATCTCGTGTTTTAAGGGCTAATTCTGGCTTTTAAGTCAGAATTTACGCAGAGGCCACGGAAGCATCTCGCTTTTCTTTCAGCTATCTGAAATAGTTATAAATACGGTAAGCTACAGATATTGCCTAGTTACTATTTATTTGTGCCTGAAACCTCTCTGCATCTGTTTGTTTACTTGGTGGCGAGATGACAGCTTTATCAAACGTGAAGCCGGTACCTCTGTGCATATATTGAAAGGAATAAATGCTGTTACTACAGTAATAAGCACCCGGATATCATTGCAAAATTTGGAGTTTTTTTTATGATTTACGTACAACTGTCTTCCATCGGAACTACAGCTACGGTCTGAGAATGACGGTCTTTTTTCATCCACCGTGCTTATTTAGATGTCAGACACGACGTGTCAATCTGCTGCTTGACCGACAGCTTCATCAGTTACTGCTTCTCCTTTATTGCCATCAGTACTAGCTATATTTGATGCTATCATGTTCGTTCGTGCATAACACATGTCTTTGACCATCAGAAAACAACGAGAGGACATATGTCGGGTTTTGAATATTCAAGCGTATTTGATTTGGTGAATTTCGCTATGTTGCTCGGGAGTCTTTTCATTATTGATTTTAGTGGCTTTGTCCATCCTATCCTGTTGAAACCTCGCTCTAGCTCATATCATGTCGCGCGGAGATTCAATCGCTGAAGGGTCGATCTACTGTGTTTTGTTTGTTTCTCTTTTTTCCACGAAGTCGAAATTTGAAGATGTCATTGGTGAAGTAGAAGTTCAGGTTATAACGAAATAGCGTACGAAGTTTAGCCTTTCTGACACGATATACTCATAGCTCATGCAGTGATACAAAGTATCTGATATAGAAAAGTTTGGATTGCTGATCGTCCCGTCCACGTTTCGTGTCTCCAACTAATCAATCTGATTTACGAATGTACGACGTACTTAGGTTACACCACACCAAGATAGTTGAGGAACCATGGGCTTGCGTTGATTATGGGATGGATGTTTAGACTATGTCAATACCGGTGAATATAACGATTTCTTATCACACTACGACCCATGCAGTATTTTGTCAAACACTAGAGATAGTTGAAATCCATGACTTCCCAAGTCGTAGCATGGAGAACAAACGCAGCCTTCTGCACACCTTTGGCATATTTGTGATACATATTTGTGGACCCTGAAGGCATGCAACAAAAGGCCTGTTTATTTATTTTGATCTTCATGCTTCCACTTGGCGGACCTAGTAGGTAAAGACAATGGCGTTCTATTCGATAAATAGATCTTCGCGAAGTAACATTTGGAGCTCTTTTGTGTATCATTGCTTGGTCATTAACGAGATCATTCACCACGTTTCATCATTTGTTATTTTCGTGCAATGCTCACCCAATATCCAGTATTTACCAAAGAAAAAAAGCAACTAGCAAAAGCAAGTTGTGGGGAAAGCTACACATCTTTTTGGCTCTTTTTCTTGCGGTGACAACGGAGAACTTTATCTTCCATTCAATTTAACTATTTGATAATAGTTGCAGGAGGAGGATAGTCTAGTCATGTTGAGCAGAATGTAAGATATCGTGGAAGGGTATGTGCTTCTTGTTTTCCATTTGCACGATCAACAAAGAAGTGAACGAATGCTCATCTCCTCTGCTTTGCGACTAGACACACTTCGGTGATTATCCGCCATCATGAGCCCTAGCCCTGCGCTAAATCCTCGTTTCTGCATTACTACAGCTGACGCTTCCGCATTAAGCGTACTGCTGGAAGTCTGCAGGAAGTACTGTTCCGATGGGTGAGTGAACGTCGTGAGGTTTCCCGGGGAAAGTGGTGTAGACCGATATGCCATGGTTGAGTACGGATTATGTGATTCCTCGCCTAACACAGGCGCCCGACCAGCGCTCGGTCCACTGATGATGCTGTTGGCCGCTTTTGGGCGGTACATACCTGTTGCAAGGGACGTTTGTGAACGACGATGATGGGACTGTTCACCTGAGGTGGTGATAGGCGCAACATTGATTTTAGGCGAATTCGGCAGGGAAGAAGCTTGTCTTCGCGCTCCAAACGCCGGTCGATTTATTAGGTGGGATAACGGCCGATCATCATTGCTTTGCGTTCGAAATGATTGAAGTAAACCGTTGTGTTTCGATTGGAGTAGTGTTGTCCTTGCCTCGGCCGTATTGTGGGTTGTAGCTTTTGTCGTTACCGGTGATGTATGCTGAGAGACCGGTATGTCTTGCTTGTTCGGTGATTCCTCAGTCAGTTCGTACTGGTGCTTCTTCATATGTGCAATGATGTACAGATTGGCCAAGTCGGAGGCCGTAGATAAATTAGCACCCAATCCACCTCCTAATGACACACACATTTGATACAGCTCTAGGTCTCCGGAGCGCTTCTTAATATGTAGTGTGTCAAAAAAGCGCCCTGAACCTTGGGCGGTCCTTGTTAGACGTTTAGGATCCGTGTTGTGAAACAAGTCAGACGTAGTACGCAACGCAGTGAGAGATGGCCGGTAATCTGGATGACTTTGTTTTACAACATTGGTAATATTATCTAGTAGCAAGCGATGCAGCTGTGCCAGACGGTCTGCATCTTTTGGTGAGACAAAGTCATAGAAAGGCCGATGGACCAATTCTTGTGGATAGTAACCCCATAGATCCATCACGCTGTCGGAAATCCACGCGCAACATACTTCCATGGATAGAAACAAGGTCAGTGTCTCGGGCGATTTAGTTCCTTGTTCTGTCTCGGCAAAGGCGTTGCTAGACGGCGTATCATTATATGTCTGAAGCGGAAAATGCAAGAGTTCATCTGTGATAGCGGCGGCGTTAGCAGATGTTGTACAGCGATCAGACATCAATGTATTCTCAGAGGTTCCTTCTCTCGTGCCAGAAGTTCCTACATGCTCGTGAACAAATGCTATCTTGGTGGGTATCGTTTGTCCTGAATTGATGGAACGAGACGGTGCAGTTGACATGGTGAATGTTGGCGTTTGTATGGCGCACATCATTCTACGACTGGATTCCTGATCTGACGTATCTGCCATGCGCGCACGTAACTTGGGTCGTCCACGTTTTTTATGCTTCACATCCTGACAAGAATCCGCTTTGCCAAGGGTAACGCAACGCTTACATGGTCGGGAAACTGGGATTGGTTAAAACGTGAGAAAAAGAAAATATCAATTACCATCGCAGGCAAGGTGAGACTTTTTGCAGTTGGAGCCTGAATAAAGGACGGTAAGTTGGTGGCAAATAAATGGTGTATACGTACATGCACTTGGAACATGAGTTTTGTATCCACGCTTTGCGGGAACAATAATGGGAGTTGGCTCTCTCTCTCTTCGAGGAATACCATTGTCGGAATGGCATGGATTTGGGTCTATTGGAGTCCGCAAAGAAGACAACAATGGGAAGACGTTTATGTCCAATGATGACTGCTCCACTTCAGCAAATGGTGTATGAAATTCAGGTGGCATACTAAAGAATAGCTCTTGAGAAAATGAAGTCTCGGGATCAGGTTCCAATGCCGCATAAGCCGTGGCCGTGTTTTGTTGCATGCTACAAAAAGAGGGCTTTCCCTTTGCACATTCTCTCTCTCTCTCACATGTGCGCCGCTTGAAAAATTATTTCGTGATGGCTGGGCTTGTCTGCAACGAGTATTTCACATTATTTAACTTTTGATGAAATAAACTCTAAGGTCTACGAAGTAGCAGAAGTGGATTCATGCCTTACCGTCTTTCGACTCTATTAGGAAGACGATTGGGTCATCACATAAATCACTGATCCGCAGGACTGAATATCGCGGTAGACACGTAGACGGCCCAAGCAGTGTTTGGTTAATTAAGGGAGTGATAGAATTGGGAGCTTAAGACTTGACTTCCTGCATTGCCATTGGAAAAAGACTGACAGGCTTAAGAGACCAGGAAGAACAATAGCGGTCGAGGAAGTTTACGTTGTTAAACCCGGTCTACCAGGACAGTACCTTTGGCTCTAAGGTCTGTTGCTGCATAGTTAAGTAAAGTGTAAGTCCTTGGATTCACGAATGACTATCATCTCACATTTGTGGAACACTTGTGAGCTACCTGTGGATTTCGTGGGCGATGCACAGTATCGTCTCATTTAGATCTGTAACTATCTGCATGTCCTCTCGACTGTAGTTTCACAGGTCAATGTGGCATATTAACTTTTCACGCTGTTGCGATCACTCGGCATTTCACAAACAAGTATTTTATAATTATTTTCCTTTTCGATAGTCTTCTATCACCGAAAAGGGGAGGTTCCATGAAGATAGTGAAAGCCTGGACATGCCCTTAAGCTGGCTTCCTTTTTCTGAGGCTCTGCACAAAGCGTTCTTGGATTAAATTGAAAGACTTGTCTAAATCTGGAAGTCTTCTTTGTTTGATGCAGCCAAAACTCAATCTGTGATTAGCCTGCGAACAAAGAACAAAGAAATACATAAATATAAGCACTCAATCTACGAATCCATTCTTTTATCGAAGTTAGTCCTTCTAGTGGTTGAGAAAGCAAGCCAGAGAGTCATGCAATTGCGTTACAGTTGATAAAAACGGACACCCCATTCCACATTCACACAAGGGTTGCTTAAAAAAGCCAAAATCATCTGGGAATGGTGGCGAACCAGGCAACAATAATAATGATAAAATGAAACGGACCACTTTCGTAATCAGTATCGGTTTGAAAGCATACGTCGCTGGAGTGTCGGTTAAGTGGTGATGTTGAATTGGATCGTGGGGTACAAGAGGTTCCGTAAGGACGTTATATTCAGTGAAAGAACAAGGAACTCCCGTGTAAAAATTACCATCCAGCTAACCAAACTGAGTGAATTGTGCTCACTATACATTCGAATGTCAATGTACTATAAAGAAGTCTGAACACAACAGACAGGTACCTGTCAAAGCTTTCCGTTGCAAGATGTCTCTGTGTGTCACAATAGTCTCCGTCAACGAATTCAGGACCAGCCAGGAATGTTCCAACCTTTGTAAGTGTAGCCAACGTAGACAGCAAGCTAAGTTAAACATGGGTCCCGTACATGCTGAACGAGGTCTCCGTCACCGATCAGGACCAGCTCTTCACGCGGTAAAGCATCGCGAAAGATGTAATACCATATGGAATAGGGATGTCAACGCTGCAAGAGACATACTCTACGTCTTCTGGCCCAGGCGCAAAAGTAGTGGCGCTAGAACCTTTGGAATTACAAAGCAAGCTCAGAAACTATTGGGACGGACGTCCTCAGGCAAAGTCTCATCCCGTGCTAGCATCTTTGGGTACGGACTGACTTTTTCGGTCTTACCTGCTAAGTGAGCAACTCTTTGGCCGTTGCAGAGAGGACTACAAGCTATTAAAGGAAAGTAAAATCCGGAATAGATCATTAACGACAGTTTTATCTTTCAGGTATATAGAGAACATGCTTAGATAGTGAAGTGCTTCCATTCGTTAAATCAAAAAGTCCGGATTTTTATGCTACTCTACGCTAAAAGGGCTGTCTCTTGGCGTAACTTGGTTGAACCTTCTCAATCTAAATGGGACGCGTGTCTGATTGCAAAACTTGCGTTCACAAAAGCGTATTTATGAGTACTTTATATCATGTTCATTGGGTTTGCGTCAGACACCGAAGATGGTTTCAAGATGTGACCCTGTCTTGGATAGGCAGCGTGTGGAAGTTTTAATGAGTTTGAGGATAACGTTTTCAGTTGGCTTCTTCATAAGAGGTCCTGTAAATGATGCCATTTTTCTTTATCTTTTGCTTATTCTATTTCGCCTTTTTACTCTTCGGCAATCATCCATCCATATGAACCAAATATGTGAGAAGTAGGTTGAGTTTGTTGAGATAAACTTCCGTTCGTGGTCTTCCCACCCTTCTTACAAGTGCAGCAGCTCTTTCAATGTGTTATCCATGTACTAATTTTATTCTGCGCAGGCTTCACCAGTCAGTTTCCTTCTTCTTTTGTAAGTGTCGCGTTTCTTTCAACGATCGTTATTACTAACTTCGGTCTGCATAGGGTTCTCTTCTTCTCTTCCATTTTGTCCCAGGAGGGCATCAGCGCCTCCTAACGGAGGGCCTATACCCTGGATGGGGATACGGTGGATGTTTTATGCTACTCTAATAGATTCTGCACCGATGGGGACCAGTTTCACATAAGTAAATTTATACTTCTTCTCATAAATGATGTACTAATATGCATATTTTGTTTTCTATCAGTGTAGACTTGATTCCTTCATGAACGCAGCATTCATTTAGAATCGTGTAAATTGCTATTCAATAAATAGTAAGCTGACGCAGAATCAGTATTTGGCACGGCAGATGACCAAAAAGAAAAGTCGCCTGAGCTTCAATCTACCCAGCTGCTTTTTCCTCCACTCAATTTACTGTTTATTTCTTTGTGCGCTTATGGTACTAGCCCATGGTCACTTCTTACTTCTGTTTCTTGGAGCGATATTATTTGCGGCATGCTCAGCTGACAAGTTGATTCCCTTCAATGATGGTAACATTCAATATGTTGGACGATGGCGCATTACGGCTACCGGTATTCAAAGTGGTTGGCCGGGTGCCTATTTCCGAACTCAAGTACTTGGGTCCCACATATCGCTGCGACTTAACCTACCAACAAGTGTCTATGTAAAAATTGATGGCCAACCTATCCAACAACTCGATGCTCCTTATCAAGGTGTTCTGCCTATCCGGCTTGACGTAGCTAACGACTTGACCGATGGGCCTCATAACATCATTGTGATATCCTCTGCAAATACCTCTATCTATCTTGAATCACTCGTACTATCAGAACAAGGACAGATTGCCCCGCCTACGCCGTTTACAAATATGGTCGAATTTGTTGGACATGACCTGATCCTTGGCACCGACACTTCAAAACAGCAGTTGTCTAGTTTTTCATGGGTTGTCTCAGATATGTTATCGATCGAACGGGCGCAAATTGCATTCCGTGATGCTTGGTTGATGGATCATAAAGATGAACTAGGCATGGAAACCCGTTATTTTGGCTGGAGCCCTACGACAAATGAACCATGGGATTTTTCAAGTTATATACCCACTGGCATTGTGATTCTGCTGGGTCATAACGACCGTCAAGAAAATTACGCAGATCATCTGTTCCAGTTCCTTAAACGCATCCGTTCGCATGCATCTTCGGCGGCGATGCTTATTCTTTCCGAGCCCTTAGGAGACCGCGTCCGTGAATCGCAGGAAGCTGTTATTCGACTGAATGATCAGGGTGATCAAGATGTCTATTTCATTGATACAACCGGCTGGATACGCCATGGTGTAAACAACAAATCCAGCGATCCATCCCCGTCTACCCATCGTACTGATCTTCTCAATGATACAGAGCATGAGTTATTTGCCAAAAAGCTAGCACCGTTATTGCAAGCTAAACTCGCCATCCCAAGACAACCCTTGCCGGGCCCTCCACCCAACCCAAACCTTCCAAATAACTGGCTAACAATGGATATCGGCAAAGACGATGCTTCAGTAGGACTGCCCGGATCTGTGTCGTTTGACCTTGGTAACACGTTTACTCTATGGGGTTCGGGAACAGATATCGGGAATAGCAATGATGCTTTTCGCTATGTATACCAACGTTTGTCCGCTGATGGCGTAATCGACGCCACCGTGGAATCCCACTCTACATTTGCTACCTGTGCTAAGGCTGGCATCATGATGCGTGAACATCTCGCTTCAGGTGCACCCAACGTCATGCTAGGACTTTCGCCTGCCAGTGGGTTGTTCCTACATTCCCGAGCAAATAACCTCAATACCACCAAACTCATAAAAAAATCGCGCGCAGATCCTCCTTACCGACTCCGTCTCTCCCGCAAAGGAAACATATTCACAGCACAGACGATGCGTTTAAATGATCAAAACGCTTCTTGGGAGATGTTTGGAGTCATTACAACCACCGCCCTGGCGCGGGATATTTATGTCGGCTTGGCTGTTACAAGTTGCGATCCTTCCGTTGTCAGCGTCGGCAAGTTTACCAACGTGTCTCTCCAAGGAGGAGTGGGTAGCGGGTCGTTGTACGAATACGATCATCGCTCACAGCAATTAACCCTACAGAAACCCATGTTGGCTCACCCTGGTTATTAACGGCAACCAGCAACTCTTTTACTTTGTAGCTTTTGAAGGTATCTTAAAATTGACAACAAGATTATACCACATGGATGAAAAAAGGAATCAAAATTGTAAACTAACAAGTATACCGCCTCACTACGTTTAGTCCCGCAATGAAAATTTTATGATGTTAGCGAAAGGTGACAGAGGATCGACAAATTTACCTAAACCACTTGTATCTGATGTCTGGGGTTTTTCCCTGCAACTTTTTGGAATGGCGCTGGGGAACTACCATCGTTCACTGCTTCGTACAGCGCTACTTGCAAAATATTTCGGCTTGCGTTACAGTCTCGATTCCATACGATACTGCATTTTTTACATATGAGTACTGCGTGAAGCGACTGACCAAGCGCTCCAATGAT
>JNDT01001182.1:0-30538 GCA_000697055.1 Saksenaea vasiformis B4078
CGTAGATGGACAACTAGACCTTTACTTGAAGCAAAAACCAGCTCTTCTACAAGCTGAATATCAGCAAATGTTAAAACAAACTACAATAGAAAGCCATCTCACAAAATAAACTATGGTTGTTATCCGCTCGATAAGGGAATATCTTTTGAAAAAAATTATTCATCATTCTACAACTGAATTTTGGAATACTTTACTGCTTACCAAAATGGTTGCCACAATCATTATTCCACAAGTTAACATGTTCCTTAAGTGAGTATTCCTTAACCGAGCGGCTACTGTAGTTCCCTAATGATGACGGCATGGAGTACATGGCCCTTCTTAGGGTCATCCTGAGGTTTGAAATCTATTTGTGCCTTTTTGGTTCTTGAATACCCTATGTAAATGCTTTGTGATCGATGAAGGAATAGGTGTGTGACTTGAGATCGGCCATCCCGAGGTCAGCACGCTTTTTACTGCTTACGTTATCCTAGGCACTATTCAAGGACAGCTGGGTCGTGTGGATCGCTCATGATGATGACTACTAGCAGTAACGAGCTACGGCAATCGTTTCAGCACAAATTCTGAAGTATCCACCGACTGACTTGGAAAAGTAACTTGAGCAGTTAGAATAAATAGTAGCGTAGGATTACTTAGGTTGTTTGTAAATTAAATCAAGCAGGCATTATCTTTACAAGCCCCATCATTTTATCTGTTGCCTTTAAGCGAACTATGTTCCTTTGACACTCTTGTCATGCTGACCAGCTTATTCCTTATTACTATATGTCGTTAAAGCACTCTCCTCTTCCAACTTCAAACCCGTCTGACCGCAGCTTTTTAAACGTCTGGTGAAACCATCAAGGAAACACAATATAAATTTTCAAGTCCTCGCTAATGCCCATTTCAAACCGTAAATAGGATTGAATCTCTTACCGGGAACACTTGTTACATCAAAAATATAACCATTAATTTCTTGCAAAAATATGACAGAGCTGCTTATGTCATTATACATCTCGTGATTTTATAAGTTACAGATAGCTCTTCCGTGCAGCTCCTCGTCAAAAATATGCATTGCAGTATTGACGTGAAACGGCTGATTCTTGAAAGATACGTGGTCCCTCTTCGGCACCTTCAAACAAGTTACTGTCTTCAGTCCCTTCTATACGAAAATGTTGTCATTGAACGTGTTTGCATGAATGAAATATGCCTCATATATCTGTCCATATTTATACAAAGCACTAGCGCCTCCTAATACAGTATGTACGGGATTGGGATAACGCTGTCTGTAAGTGCTCATCTTTGTATTACCGACGAACTTTTCCCCAATCTGCAGTTCCTGGCCGGTCTTTTTTTTTTAAAAAAAAAAAGTAGTTGATATCGTATACCACTCCGGATAGGATGCATCTGGTTTGCACTAACAGTAAGTGAAATAACAAGTACCGTCGAATGTACTTATCGTGAACGCTATTCTAATAAACCTTGCACCTACGGCAAATCCAGTTTCACATAAGTAAATTTATGATTCTCCTCATAAATGATATAATAACAACACGTACGTTATTTTAACTCCTTCATGGAGACAGGATTAATTTAAAGAATCATAAATCACCATTCAACGAGCAGTAACTCAAATTATCATAGAACATTGTTGCTTTTTGAACCACTACAGAACAGCGTTATTTGATTCCAATCAACATCGATATATGTGTTTGTAATTTTTCCAAGAGTGACAATGTCCAAGAATAATAAACCCTAACAGTGTGTCGACGCTATAACAAACTCGGACATAGCAGTGACGAGTGCAGAAATCGCTCATTATTAAACAGAAATGCATCCATGTTATATGAAATGAAGCGACCACGCCAACGAGAACGTTTTACTAGTCATTTCGTTTACTCAAAAGCCTTGGAACGTTGTACGTGAATATTTGAAGGAACCGTCTTGTTCCATAGTGCAACAAGGAAATAATCAAATTCAATTTCCATTATTTCGATCAAGAAATAGAAGATCCCCGGAAGTTAGTGTACTGAGCGAAATACCAAAAGAACAGAAAAGAAAAGGTCGAGAGAAAAAACCAGTGAGAGTTGATATAGACCATGCTTTAAGTACAGAATGTCTTGTAAGTACATGGAGTACCATCGATGTAAGGAGCATTCGATCAGAATCATGCTTTTCTAGGCCGTTGGTAAGTGCAGTGTATGTAATTATTGCCGCAGAACCAAATTGATTGATTACTTCGAAAACGACGCACGCGACATTTGCAGTATGGCCATTTTCATGATGACTTGTACAGGATGATCGAGCTTGGGGAGATAGAAAGGAGATTAAATGATCTGTGCGATCTTAAGAAGAACTTTTCACGTCAACTGTCAAGGAGACGTGAAGAATCATGATACAGAGATTTCTTAGTAACGATCTATCTTTCTTTGGGAGATCAGAGTTTAAATGGTTAGAAGGCGACATCACTATATTATGAGTTCAGAGGGGAGACGTGATTCATATACTGATTAAAGTATAGACAGAATAAGATAATTGATAGGAATAAGTAAGACAATGGGGAAATGAAGGAGCTTGATTCTTTTTGTATCCGTCTTGATCCATCGCCCGAGCCCACCGCCGGAAGCCGCCGCTTTGAAGCCATCATGCAGCCCGGGAGTTGAGCCTGCGTCACCTGTGGTTCTTCCTTTTGTTCTTGTGTATAAAGTATACAGGTTTCTGGATCGTTTGTTTGAATTTTGGTTTGGCTACTCGTAGACCGCAGGCTTCAAGTTGGCTTCGTATGGTACACATTTGATAAGCATTGTAAGCATTACGCAAGCACAAGATAAAAAACCATATGCTTTTTGCGCTTCTGCATGCCCTCGCATGTTGTCCTTGGCAGGCTTCCAATAAGCACTCTTAAGCATTACGCAAGCATAGTCCAGAAGAGAGACCATGGTCATCGTAAGCCACTACGCGCTTATTATCCGGTGGGCTCCCATCAGGTCACTCTTGGGGTTGTTTCTTTTCTTGAGAGGACAAATATTAACATCCATCATCATAAATGTTCAATAGCGTATAACGCTTACCAGAGAATCACAACGCACTTTTTTTTTTGTTCAAAAAGTAAAAGAAGAGTGAAGCCGCCTCATAGGTCAAAAATGGCGTTTTTTATTTACCAAATAAATTTCTTTCACTGTTACTGTTTTTTTTTCTCATGTGATGCTGCTACTATCATCACAAGGAAATTAAGGCTCATCGCTGTAAATTGGAATCCTTTGCTGTTGAGAAGGCATTTTAGTATTTTACACGGGATCATGAAAAAAAAGGGAAAAAGAACAGAGAAAGAGATGGTGAACCACATCAGAGAGGGAGGACCCCTTCGTAAATATAATCAGCACAGGGCGATTACCATGGTTCCAAGATATATGAAAAATGTAACCATGACGGATTGTTAGGCGTTTGGTAGCACTGTCGATCACCTTCATGTGAATCCGAGAAGGGTGCATAGACATTTGCATGCGCATGAAATTGTATAACGGTACATTTACCCGCTCCCCTGACAGTGGCTTTATATGTAGAGAAGTCGCGCCTAGATCCTGATCTATTAACTACGACCTATTTTCATATGAAGATCCTCGACTGCAATGAAAATTGTGTTCTTAAATCTAGTTCGACAGTGGTTGTTCCTTTCAAACTGCATAAAGTAATACGGCAGTATATATCTCATCTTCCAGCAAAAATAAGTCCTTGGTATGTTGAGAAAGTGTCCCAGCTTGACAGCGGAAACGGAAAGCGAAGGCTGGTTCCGAGGTCGTTGTTCCATGAAACCAATGAAAGATGGTTACCAAACTCAGTCATGAATTAGAGTTTCGGTGAGTAAAATGCCATACGGAATGTCTGTGCACGAGGATGCTCGTTGCTTTAAAACCCCACTTCTCGCCACTTCACGCTGCTTGTAAAAGGGAAAAAAAGGAATGAGAAAAGGGCAACACAATTTCCAGTGCCCAAGTAACCCTGTACAAGTCGCTATGTACGGAAAAAGATAGAAACTTAAAGTAAGACACCGTACGTCATCCTAAAGAACATCTCTTCTGGAACGTAATAGACTGGACCAGTCCATTTAGGGAACCCCGCTATGATCTGATTGACAGTTCATCACAAGAGCGGATCAAAAAAGTAAAAAGGACGCCTCAAACGGAAATCATTTTCTTCATCCTTTTTTCACTTTTGTTTCTTTCCCTTCCAGTGGCAAAGCGGCTTCCTATGATATGTTACCGTTGGAACATTTACTCATTTCCATTGTTCATCTAGGTTACTGTAGGACGTCAGACAGTCTGCCACTTCGTATGAATTAGTGTAAGTGCTGCGCCATTTGATGATTTGCATTTTAAATCTGACATTTTCCGACCAGGGTCCGTCTGAAGACATGTGTAGTATAAGGTAGATAGTTTACTTGACGTGTACGCATGATCACTGATTTTTGTCTTCCTAGATCTTCGTCTGTCTGAGTTCTTCGCCCCTACAAATTACTGACATTTGTAGGCAACGGACGATCAGGTAAGCGTATGGCTACATCCATAGAGTATGAAATATAAGGTAAGTTTCAGCATAAGGTAGGTGGGGAGATAAATTCAAGCATAAGGTAGGTGGCAAGTGAAGTAGACAAGAAAAGATAGAAAGAAAACCAAAAAAAAATGACGTAGAATAGAAAGAAAAAGCCAAGATAGGAGATTAGATTAGGTAAGTCGAACATTTCCTTTCTACGAAGCCGCTTTGCCTCGATGCCATCTTCCCGCAATTCTTACTTGTGATTTCCTGGTATTGTACTGTGCGCTTTTGACTGTATCGTTCTGGTAACAAACAAGCTTTACAATGTCTTCTGATGCTACCATTCCTAGGACCACTACTGGTGCCGTTTATATACATAGTTTGCTTTGTTGACGAATAAAATCTTTGCTATTCTCTCTTTTCATTGAAGTATTATCGGTACTAATCATAAATCCTTACAAGCTGATACCGATACATAAAAATCTAGCTTTGCCATAAATTAATTCAGCTCTCATGAAGAGCCAAGCATGCACTGAGGATGTATCAAACACACGACATTCATACATCAGTAAACACATAAAGTGGGCACTGATCAATTCATGATCTTCCTATCTGACATGAAAGCCGCTACTATAACTGTTGCAACTGGGAGTGGTACAAAAGAAGAAAACAGTTTTTGGAAGTAGCCATGCATCATACATGTGAAGAACTAAGTGGACGTACGCACAGGACTATGTTTTGCTTTTTTCTGGGCAGAAGGTATGTGCACCAAAGGCAAACGAAATATACGAATAGAGTTTAGAAACTTTTAATCACGATATTCTGTGAAAATGGAAATGGTCTCATTTCGCGGGAGGAAAGATCATTCTTAACCGGTGCAAAAGCTCATCCAAAGTTCTGTAAACTCTATGTTCCTGGGACGACGTTGCATTTGTTCATCGAACAATGATCGTATATACCCGCTCTGCTCTTCTCATTTAGTGCATTGTTACCACAAGGATTCGAACGTTAGGGCCTTAGAGATCTCGTTTCCGAGATGAAATTGAGATATTCCTTTCAATACATGACGTTACGTGCAATACAACATTGCCAATGATACGCAGTCTTCATTACAGTACTTGAAAAAACTGAAGAAAAGAAATTGATGTTACGTAATTCTTATTAATTCTAGTGGCAGGATTAAAGTAAAATGACTCAAAAAAGGCATAAATTCCATGACCACGACTTTGAACGAAAAAAGGATGTGGTGCTGACAGTGCTTTCACATAACTTGAAGCGAAAGGAAGTTTCCAGACGGAAAGGGGGAAAATGAGGAAAGTTCCCAATTCACTTTGGCTAATCTAAACAGTAACGGTTGGATTTTTGATAAAAAAAAAGCTAAACCAAAATAGCACGGACAATTTAGACAGTAGATTGAGGCTCGCTACCTTGTGAGATTTCGTTTGAACTCTTTTCTGGTTCAGTCATTTTGGGAGGTTCTTCGTCTTTTGCACCTTCCTCTTCCTCTTCTTCTTCTTGTTCTTCAGGTTCATTGTCATCCTCGTTATCGCTGTTGTTCTTATCATCCCGTTTATCCGACCTAAAATAAAAGGAGTTATTTCACATAGATACTCTGAGCTCTCCCCACCCTTCCAGATAGCTCTCAGGAACAACCGCACCGGGGAACGTGTAGAGCCCATCTCTCCAATACTTCCAAATCTTTTGTTCTTTGTATTTGACATCTTTTGTCTCGGCATCTACGATCTCGACCAAGTCGCCTGATCCCTGTCGACTTTCCTTGATGCTTTCTTCGCTAAGTGCACTTCCTCCTGGCAGCTTTTCATGTCTTAAATCCCATCCCAGCATTCTGCATAATTCGGGTACAATCACATCACAATCACCCAGCAATTGCATGTCGAACGTCATATGGGTAATAGGTGTCCGATTAATGAGGATTTGCGGCACGTTGTGCGGAATTTGTGACATGATTTCAGACACTGGGGATACTTTAAGAGAAGATCCCATGACAATCAAGAGATCGACTTGGTCCGTATCAACAGCGAGTAGTTGGTCAAATTCGGGTGGCAATCTTTCACCAAAGAAAGTAATATCCTAGACAGCTGTAAGCATGATTGTCGCTTCTAAATCACCTATATAACTTACAGGTTTCATAATGGATGTGCCTCGAGGTGTCGCACCATCATCGTCGTCATCGGATAAATCCGTAGATACTACTTTTAAATCGGCACATCGCGGACAAGGAGGGACCATCTGGAAATAGATTCAGTTATCGTTACGTTGGACCACCATCTACCTCACCTGTTGAAAAATGTAAGGTTCGATTTCCTTGCCATCCACTTTGTATCCACACGTAACACAGCTTGCCGTAGCAAAGCTTCCATGACAGTTGACTACACGCTTGATATTTGCCTTGTGCTCCAACGTATCAATATTTTGTGTATAATTTCTCAATAATTTCCCGCTATCTTCCACCAGTTTGACAAACAAGTGACTTGGACTAGGTTCGTAGTTGCTCGGGTACAGTTCTTTAGCGAATGAATAAAATATCTCTGGCGCTTCGCGAAAATATTCAATATCGAACATTTGCTGCGGATCGCTCAGTGCATATTCTTGTAGTCGAGAGTAGATTCCGGTTTCTGAACGGAAATCAGGGATGCCGCAAGAAACAGAAACACCTGCTCCTGTCACAATCATCACATTATTGGCCTTTGCCATAAGATCCACCACATCCTCCAACGTTTTAACAACTTCAAGTCGGCGTCGTTTCCGTAAATGTCGATTTACCACAGTGCGTAGGATAGGGACTAGTTCGAGATCTGTTGCTAGCAAAGCAGCTCTAGGATGCTGTGAATACGATACAATTACATAACTTGCCAAACGTTTTAGGAGTCATTACCATAACGACATCAAACGCTTCCAGTAATTTGGCTACTGGCGTCTTTTCATGGATCACATATTTCTCAATAAATTTAAGCAGGCCTGGTGATTTGAAGATCAGTATCTCCCGTTTCCGGTTGAAAACAAGTATTACCCATCTCTCGTGCTTCTTCTTTGATTTTCTCCATCTCCTCGTCTGAAAAGCTTGTCCATGCTAACGCCAACCCCAATAAGCAAACAGTATTACTTTTTTTTAACCAATATTGTCCTGTTGTACATACGTGGTTGATAAACACTGTCATCGTCAAACCCATCGACATCGATATCTGCTACATCATCCTCTCCACCGAATGCTTTACCAAACAATTCTTGATCAGGGCTACTCCCATCGCTGTCGCTGTCACTCCCTCCTGCCCAGTCTTGATCAGATTCTTCGTTATAGCCTTCATCAAAATTATGATCGTGGATGGTGCCTGCTACCAATGACACTTGTTCTGTATCATCACCGCTTTCATTAGATTCAAGAGCCTTCCCTGTCGTCGCTGTAAAAAAAAAAATCCCCAAATTGATGTTAACAACAGCATACATATATTTCCCATTTTTCTAAATAAGAGGATAGAAAATGACAGAAATAAAAATGATAAAATAAAATAAAAATTGGTAACGTTCTGCTTACAAGGTTCACTTTCGCCTAGATCAAGTTTCAATCGTTTCCGAGAGCGATCATCCTCATCGTCATAGGTGGGACATTCCGATCGTAAGCGTTCTGCACTTTCATCATTCTCCGCCACATCATCGGATAGACGTTTTTTAACTGGTGCTACATCTTCTGAGAACACACCGCAAAACTCTTCTTTGGAGCTCATCCTTTTATATCGTTTGTCCGACAGGTTCTGAGTGCGTTAGTTAGGGAATTGCTGCCACCGGGTAGGGGTCAGTCTCTACTCCACGTGATGTGACTTGGGCTTTCAGCGAAGGAAGGTAGTGTAAGAGAGAATGCGTTGGCTGGGCATGAATTTGCACAGACAATCGTGAAACATTCCTGGGATGCTACCCTTGATATTGCACCTAGAGAACTCGAGTAGGCCAAGCACTGATTGAAAATGCATTATCAATGCATCAATGAAACTATGGATTTACAGCACACGGCAGCATTGGGGTAATTCACACGTCAAGAACGACAGACTCCGGCTCTCTCGATCAAAAGGTTTCCAGAATAAAAAAATATTCTATATAGTATTTAAGGTTACTCATTGTTAATAAAGTATCTCGCATGGTGGAGACTGGAGGGCGGAGTGTCTTAGAGAGTAGTATGTCCCGAAGAGTCGGGAGTCCCGAGTGGTAGCGTTTAAACGGTAGTAGACTACCTCGGATAGCTCAGCATTAGCCATGGCAACCGTATCAAAGTGGCAGAGTGTCTCAGACTTCAAATAATCCTAAACGATGCAGCCATTGCAAGCCGTTGAGGGTTTTGCATAAAACCCGCGTGGTTGAGTGTCGCATTACAATGTCCCTAATAGCTCCCAATCATACGTGCAGAATATCGAGGTGCTTGGCTGAGTGTACTACATGTATAATATCGAAGAAATACTTCCTATCTACAGGAGCTAAATGAAGCGCAATATCTTCGTTAATAAGGTTACATCACATATTGTTCCCTAAACGACACTTCAAGACACTTTGGTGGCGGCACAAGTTGCCTTTCTGGAGTTTATTGATTGATTCCATATTAAGATGGCCTTACCATATGGTGACAACCTGTGTAAGGGTAAATTTGTAGTGCGTCGTGTGATAGGTTACGCAAACCTCTGTCATTTCATCCTGCGAACGCATGCCCAAAGAACTTCGCAATAGACAACAAAGCGACGTGTACGTCACATTCTAAAAACGCAGAAAATTCATTAGAAACGAAAACAGGTGGATCACATTCTCTGGAAAGTGGCACCGCGTTAAACGAAGGAGCCAGATTTAGCAGCCATAGTTATAGAATAGGAAAAGGTGGCAGTATGCCAAGGAAGTCGCTTTTTGTTTCCTTAATCCGAAGGTTGGCTGTTACGTTAGAGTCTCTTTTTTGCTTCGCATTCCACAGCATGTTTCACAGTCGCACGACGTAAGTTCAAATGCAGAGACATCAAGTATCTCAATTCGGACAAATGAATCCATATAAAGTAACAGCATCGGTTGGATTCTTATGTACCTTATTGTTTATGGTGCTTACACAAAAGAAAAAAAACAGAATGAAACAAACAAGTTTAAGGATATTTGGAAGAGAATGCAAAGTTTCATCATTTATTCTTTAAAGGTAATATCGTTGGCTTTGTTGGTAGGTGGCACCTTTCCATTTGCATTAGGACAGAGACACAAGTTACGTAATGTATACGTTGAACTTGACATCGCGGATTTTGAAATGACTGATTTGGCTTGGTGTTACACAGAAAAAGAACGTTGTCAAAAGCGTCCTTCATCTATTTGCGTTCTGGAAAACGTTGAGGGAAATAAAGAAGCACAGTACCTACGCTAAGTTTATGCGATCAAAACTCTTATTCGTTGTTGTTATCCTTAACACAGTAATTAGGTTTCCTTTGCAGGGTCTCCTTAAACATGTGGAGAGGTTATGCATCGTACCGTATGCAGAGTATAGCATGACATAAAAAGCGGCATATTTAATAGCTTCAGTATGCTTGATCTACATTTGCATAGATATTTATCCGATTTGTCACATGTCCTGTGTTTCTTTTTACTTTCGCCACGAAGGAATTAATTTTCTCTTTTGTGCTCTGTCAAACGACATTCTGCATTGTATATTTTTTTGTGCAAGTTTGCGGCACTCCTCCACCATTATTTGGCTTAGTATCAAATAAGCCTTTCACCTGCGAAAGAGTGGTCCTTATGATTTTGTGCTGTATTTCTTCCATGTCAAAAGTGGGACATGTAAGGGGAAAACTGTCCTAAGGAAGGATATCAATTCATTAGATATACAGATCAATCCAACGTGAGTTCTGCACACTTTTGCGCTCCGCTTATGCATAGAATGAGGCAGTCTGTTGGATAGCATAGCAGTGTTTGTTGTTATTATTATTATTTTTTTGTGACAAAATTTTATTGTTGGCTTGCTTTTTCCATGACTTCTGAAAGGTTTTTATTGGATATCCAAGATATCCATTGCGTCGCACGATCTTCTCCTTCCTCTTCTGAACCATCAGCGTGCCACTTGCTCCATTCATCTGACTGTGGATCTCGTGGTGTATGTGGAGGACTCATGTCTCCGCTGCCTGTACTACTACCACATTCATGATCGTCATTTGTGGGCAATTCATCCACGGTGATTGTCATTAAATAAACTGGACCGTTTTGACTTCCAGGGATTACTTCCTCTTCATGTATGATAGTAATTTCATCATCGTTGCCTTCAAGTTGTAACTCCATATCATCATCTTGGATGGTGTTGCTGTTGTCATTGTTATATTGCTCGTTCATAATAATTTGTTCGTACTCCATATCGGCATATTCACACCAGTCACTGAGTGGCCACCATCATTAAGCACATGTAATTCTCTCATAGCAAAGCATGCTTACGTGAGTAAAAGATAAGCGAGTCCGATATTTGAATCTGGTATGGACTGGGAATCTTGTTGTTGTGCTTCATATTGACGTTTTACGCGAATAAGTCCTTGATAAGATTCGTGTACTTGGAAGCGATCAAAACTTAGGAAGGTATCAAAAAATCTTTCGGCTACAAAGGGTTGTCGTTTGAGATCGCCCAACCGGAATTGACCGGGGATGCGCGGCTGCACAAGGTCATTTCTGAATATCACATTAGCCACAAATTACATCGATTACGTGACCTTACAGTTGACGCATAATATCATCGAAACGAATGCATTCTTCATATGTAAGACCGTGTAACAATTGTCTATGCCGAAATGAGTTATGATGGTAAGCTTGAAAGAAAAAAAAAGAAAGAAAGAGACAAGCCGCTTACTTTGCTTCTTGGTCTTCCCAGAATAAGGATAATTCATAGCTTGACAGAATGCCATCGCCATCCAAATCCATGCATCGAAACCAATATTCGATGGCCATGGGTGTACTTTTGTCTACTTCGGATAGAAGGAACCCTAAAAACGGGTGTGAGAAAAAAAAAAGAAGTCAGCGCGGCTTTGCTTACATATGTAATCCAGATATGAAACTGTGTTTTTCTTTTCACTGTGTTTTGAAAATGCCGGAATACGTCCATAGTCTATCACGCGTTGGATAATGCGAGTAGAGAGAGAAGATTGATTGTATTTGCCAAGATCGGATTCAGATAACATTAAATCATGGTCTGTATCCAAAGCCCAAAATTTGCAATAGAAAACGTAAAAGTGCTTGTATGAAAAACAGTCTTGAGTCTAAATTTAAGAATAAGCATAACCAAGATCTGACCGCTTGTACCACTTACTGTATTCAGATCTACATCCGGGTCAAGTTTTTCTATCACTCGAGTAAAACCACATTTACGGAACTGACCAAGTGTCATCCGACCACTTGGACAGTTAGCGTCATGATAGATACGACATATCACTGTTTCAACTGGAACGAAAAAAAAAAAACAACAAGTTAGGCTGTGTTTGTTATTGTAAAGCGGAACATACTGTAGCGTTCTTGGAACATAACATGGTTGCCAAGAAATTGAAGACCGGGATGATTGAGTACAACATCTGGGAAAAAAAAAGGATGACGGTTCAGTGTTCGGCTTTGTTTATCCTTGCTTCGGGTTTACCTTCTAAAATAGGTACAAAGTCTTCGGGTTCCACGGTGTTTGCATCAGGTTTTTTCAAGATATTGAATAAAAAAGATTCATTATCGGTGGAAATGCGCATCAATTCGGACCAGCCGCTAATAAGAATATTGTTTAGTTTACCTTGAACCAAAAAAGAAAGAAGAAAAGGAACAACGTCTACTCAAGAAACTGTGCATAGCTAACTTGGCGGTCGTTTATTGCGTCGAGTCGTTTAAAGAATGCCAAGTTCATATAGCGTGGTAATCCACATGCTTTAGTCACCGGTGCAAATTGGTGTGCTTCAAAATATTCTCGGAAACCATAGAGACATTTGACGACAGCCTATTATTCAGAAATTTAATAAGCTTACAAATATACATATATATATATATATATAAAGGGGGGAGGAAGCAGTTCATTACCAGCGTTTTACGTTCTAATGTCTTTGATTTGCCTGAAACTAAAGAAGAACAGGAATGATGGTGTTGAATGACATGCATGATGTAGAAATGGGGTGAATCAGAAAGAAAAGCAAAAAAGAAAGGTTGGGGCACAACGGGTTATTTTAATAGGGAATGGAGGGTTAAAAAATGACATGTTTGAAATGTTATTTTTATCTATGCTATGCGATGCAACGTTGTCAGTTTTTCTCCCTACCAAGTAAAGAAGGACAGGCTACATTATTGTTCTCTGTATTCACCCCACTTTTATTGTTTAGAATTCCACATCCAAAAGTATATTGTCGATCAATCGGGTCTTACCGACATATACCGCTCCACTCACTACGCAACCATCTTCAATTTGCGTTATTTCTGACAAATCTTTTCCAGAATTAATCTTCACATAGTCTAACTGCACCTCCGTGTCTTGCGCAATCAAGTCGGTAGCTGCCTGAATAAGGGTAGGCGCGTGACGTTCACCTGCATCATACATCCGTTTTATAGTTTGAAGAGATTTGTAGAGTACCAATGCATGCTGTCGTTCGCTCAGGGTCAGGTACATATTTCGGGACGACATTGCTAAACCATCCTTTTCACGAACTGTGGGACACACATGCATTTGCACCGGAAAATGAAGATCTCGGATCATTGATCGCACCACGAAGCACTGTTGGACTGAAACACATGTGAGAATAATCGATGAGAAATCAATAAAACCTTACTATCTTTTTGACCAAAATACACATGGTCAGGTTGCACCTAAATGTTATTTTTTGATAAATGAAAGCTGATTTTAACCATTTTAAAAACTTACGATATTTAAAAATTTCGAAACAACTGTGGCAACTCCTCGGAAAAAGTTAGGTCGGGTCACGCCTTCTAATTGATGTGATAACCCTTTTACTTCAATAAACGCGCCTGTCTGCTTAGCTACATCAAGTGTAATTCCTGATGGATAGATTTCCTGAGCAGAAGGTACGAGCACAGTGGAAGGTCCTAGATGTGCGAGTTTATCCAAGTCTTCTTGCAGTGTACGTGGATAGGAGCCGAAATCCTCATGTGGAGCAAACTGCGCGGGATTAACAAACATTGTAACCGCTACATGGTCGCATTGCTTTTTGGCAGCAGACACTATAGAATCACTATCGCTATAAGTCATCTTCTTTCATGTCATCAAGGGTACCTAGCGAAATGTGGCCATCATGAAGAGCGCCCATAGTAGGGACATAACCGAGAGTCTGGCGATTCAGTAACACTTCGCGTCTCCAAGCTCGGAAATCAGCTATTTTATTAATTAAGCGAATGCTCGGTGGTACTTTTATTGCTGCTGCCATGGAGAACATCGCAAAACACCCGGTAATCCCACGTTCCCTTTTTCCCCAACCCTGTGTGTGACTGGGTCCACTTTTTCTCTTTCTCGCTCTCTCTCTCCGTCCCTTTCACAGCGATCTCGAACCATTTCCATGTTACGATCTTCTTTCACCACGCTTCGCTCTCTTCAGGTGCCCCGATGGACGCGATCGCTGTCTAGCCAGAATCAGACGGTGATCTACACCGGTCCCTTATCTGGTGTGGCCAAAAAGCTCAAGGTCTTTTCCGTCACTTCTCTTGGTCTCAGTGCTGGCATTTCCCCCTTTGTGTTTGTCATTGATGTCCCTGTTCCATTCGTTGCAAAGGCTGCCCTCGTTGGTGCAGGTAAGGTCCTATGAATTGTATTAGAACTTACGCGTCTGTTCAAAGCACTTGCCACAAGCGCAGCTTCGACAGGACTTATTCAATGGGTTATGTCACCCTATGTGACCAAGATCACCGCAAACGCTTCCAACCCAAATAAGGTCACTATCCATACATTGAATTTCTTTGCACGGGATCATGCTACCACGGTGCCTCTTGAAGCAATTGCTCCCTCAACAAGGATATTTACCAGCTGGATGGTGACAGATCAGGCACAGGCTATCGCTCAAACCAGCGGCAAGCCAGCCAAGCCTAAATCCTTGTTCTATATTCATCCTGAGTTATGTGAAGAGGATGGTGCCATGAAAACCATTGTAGAGAAGACAGGGATCGGTAAAGGATTTTAAAAAGAGTTGATCAGCGTAAGATATTACCGCTATAGACTACTGTATAATAGACATATCGGTGCTCAACGGGTTATTTCCGTGATTTGAGAGTATTCCAGTGAGCAAAGTGACAAAGGATAAATTTTTGCATCGTGATGATTGGTATGTTTCGTACGAGCTCGTCGAATAAGTGAGAGAATAGCAAACAATAGAATTATAGGGGCCTCCCAATCAAAGACAGGGGAGACATGACCATACTTCAATTCGATTAAGCAGCACATTACCTTTTTTTTCTCTTAGTTGATGCATTATAACTAGTTAAGGGATACGGCTGTGTGATCAGCCGCGTTCGTTCGGCGGAAAGGAGGAGGACGCTTGTTTTCGTTCCAGATGTTACTGGCGGCCATGCGGTCCCGATACCAGAAATTCGCCGTGCATGAACTGTTTTGACACTTCACCACAGCGTGGATCTTCATTGCCTGGCCGTCTGCATCTTGTTTTTCCTTGGCATTCTTTAAATCGCGTATACCACAGCGAGGATAGATTTGCGATGTCAAATATTCATCTATCATAAAGACGAAAGTGGGAACCTAGAGACAGGTGTGAGTAATATCCTGCCTTGAATATCACTTACACTTCGTTGTTTTGCCTTCTGTTTGAGTTTGCTGACGATTGCCTTTGTTGGTGCAGCTGGTCTGCCTTTCATACTCCCGGAGAAGGCGACATTCCCGTACGCGATGATGATCGGACGGTTTCTTTCGTCGGATTCATCATTCGGCGAACGCGGCACCCATTTTTTCTTGCTTGCTTTTTTCATGTTTTTCGTATTCTTGTGATCGTATTTCACGCTCCCATACAGGAGACGACTAGCAACTTCATTTGAATTTCAGTTTGCTATATCTTAAAGTAAAGTTGTCAGTGCAAAGAGACTGTTATTCCCACAGTATACCTGAGGCCGCGGTCGTAATCCTGTCGTAATGGGTGAATATGTAGGACATTGCCGAAGTCATTTCTCCCAAATCCACTATTTTCAGCGAGGGGATCTTATCGATGATAGGTTTCGTTTCGGGTTCTTTCTCAAGGTAAGAGTTTCGTAAGCGAGTCGCATGGTTAAATCCACAAAGAGAATAATACTCTTTGGTTGTGGTTCGGCGTACTCTGTGGGCTGTATTACCATCTCCATCTGCAGCCACGAATACACTGGAAACCCCAGGGTCGACGCCCCAGATTACCGCGTCTGGATACTTGTCTTTGATATCGGCCGGCGTAAGTGCTTTTCGCTTCGGATCGAAAGGAGTCGTATTTTTTAAAAAATGAACTCAATATCCACGCCATTGGTGCGGATTGTGTCCCTATGAACCGTGTCAGAAGTACTCCCAAAAAGTCGTACAAATTTACCAAAATATCGAAGTCTCTGTCTCAAGACTTTCAAAGGTTTTGTGCCCGATTTTCGCCATATCAAATGCGCGGAAATATTCGCGCCGTACATCTGCTGTTTTCCAGGCCGAGTCACTATCACACATACCAGCTTGAGTGAGCAATCGACCAAACGCCTGACTGTCGATTGTTATATGTCGCATCTGGAGACTGTACAGCGGAAGGATCGTAAATTTTCTTGATCCCTTTGGGTCCGTGTATTTGTGTGGGATAAATGAATCGTTTTCAATTGAACTGTGGTATCTTTGATAAACTTCTCAACAGCTATGATCTCTGTCTCCGGAAGGGTTTTGATCTTCTTTGGTAGTTTTAGAGCGGAACGATTTTTGATAGCTGTTCTCACTGCGTACTTGAGACTTGACACGATCGGCTTGGACATATTGCTCGTGTCTACTAACTATAAAGTAGATCAGTCACCGGATGTATAGCAGGCAAACATTACTTCTTTGGTCTTTCGATGAATGTACCCTAACGATACATACTTCTGCGGTTTAGGTTCTTTGATTGATACCTTTTTGTTAAAGCGTTCCAGAATATGGAAGAACCAAGGTAAAAAGAGGTGCGGCTCGGCGTTCGGTATCTTCTCGTCAATCTTGCTGATACCAATGATTTTCTGAACCGTTGCGACTTGGTCATTTACATATTTTCGATTATCCTTCGTGCGCGGAATCGAGCCAGGCCAAGAGTGGTCATTACCACAGATTTTGTGATAGATTATATCCGCGACCGTTCGGCGATCTTTTATTGGTAATACCTTTAGGACAGCAAAGTTATCGTCGTCAGACATGCACACCAGCAAGTATTGTTTGGTTCGTCTTTCAAAGTTCTCTGTAATGTGATTTCGGATTGTTTCTTCGTACTCCTTCGAAGCTGAGGAGATGATAGTCATGAATCCTTCGGAATGAAAATTTGAAGGATGAAAGCTAGGTATCGATAGCTTGAACGCGGCATACGTTTCTTGCAACGTTGCATCCGAATCTTTGCCGTAACCAGCGATAAGCGAGAACATGTTATAACAGAGGCTATGCGTAATCTGCGGCAGTTGCTTTTTCTCAGAGTATAGCTTTGTGAAGTAATAGTTTGCAAACACTGCCCCGGCGTATGTGATATCTCTCACATTTTTTACATAGTTTATGATGTGGCCGGCAAGGTTCGGGTCGCGGCAGACCGTGCTGAGTGATGCCTTTATCACGCTGGTTCGCTTGAAATCTTTGGGCGGTTTCCGCTTTTTGACGTGCTTTTCGCACAGTTTACTGGTGCTTCTTTGATGGTCGGTCTTGCCACACGTGGTACATCGCAATGTTCTTCCCTTTGAGAGTAACGCCTCTCTTCTTTGTTTCGCAATCTTTGTTCGTGCTTCGTATTTTGCGCCCAGCTTGTCATATGCTTTCTCAGCCTTGACAAGCGCCTTCGACTTTTTAGTTGACGTAGTCGCTGAGGTTTGATAAAATTAACCACAGATGAAATCCGAAAGTGGTCATACCTGATGTAGAGGCCACACCAGGATCGTCCTCAGACGATGATGGAACGGAACGGTGATGAGAACTACTGCCGGCTTCAGACAGAGCTACCGCTTTTCCTTTCTCTTTTTCTATGATGAAACAACGTCAAGTCTTTTTTTTTTTTCTTTTCTTTGGAAAAAGTCAAAGGAGCTCCTGTACATACCTAACCGTGTTTTCCTGCGTATTTTTATGGGAGGTTGGAAATCTTCGTCGTCGGGATCCAGTTTGTGCTTTTCTGTTGATTCCATTTTTGATGCGACAACAAGGAAAAAGAGAGACGTCAGATCAATTTCGTGCTATTTATACGATATGTACTACAGTCACATCAATGCGATCATTGCAATCGTCAAAGCGAACGAATCCATTTAATCAGTTACATCTAAGAAAAGGCAAGCGGAGCAAATCCAAGGACGACATTGCTACCTGGAACAAGCGGGAATCGATGATGTACTTCAAGAAGACCATCTGTAGATATATGTCACACGAAGTCGTCTCGTAAAAGAAACGCTAAACTAAAAAATAAAGACCGGTAGAAGAAGCGCACCAATGAAGCATTACAAAAATTCGCATCACATAGGAGGACTCGAAAAAGCGCTGCTTACTGAAAACGCTGCGTGTACTTGGAGGAGATTTTAGGATAATCCTGAAAATCTTACAACAGTGATATATCAATTTTCTGCGTCTGATATAAATCCATACAGCAGGGAAATCAAAAAGGACAAGGGCACAACTGTACGATTCAGTCATACAAAGTAAGCAAACTTCATGTCAGATACTGGACCTTTGCTCCTTGGGAGCCGTAAAGGATTCCGGAACTCCACCACGCTAGATTACCATTAGTTCATCTCGATACTTTGATATCTTTTTTTTTCTCAACAACCATGAGGATGTAAGGAATTTGCTGACAGAAAAAAAAAAGCAAGGACTGCAGTATCAATAGTAGTAGGAAGCAAGGGTCAGCATGTTCAATGCGATGGCGGATGTCTAGAAGTTTTGTAGATATGAAATAGTTTTCCGAACCGAAAGATGATGAATAAATATGCAACATCTGAGCGGCCGCCGATGTTCTAAGAAATATGGTTGATTGAAATGATCGCCGGTGTACGATAGTACAAACGTTTCTAAAGAGGACGCACTCATTTTATTTAGAAGGGTTCGTTTGAAAGGGATGACGTGTGATGTCCGAACACGCAGCATTCATTAAACTTTCGGGCGTTCCAATGAGACATGACCATCATCCGTACACGAAGAAAAGAAAAAGAAACAGAACAGTAACAGAAAGCAGGGTTGGTATGCTCATTGCAGTTTGTGCCTCTCAGTCCACAATGCGATGCGAATAAACGCCAATGAAACGGTGGTTTGCGCTTTTTAGTCCAATCAAAGCTCTCAGTTAAAAAAGACTATTTCCTTAGTAAGAGGTCCTTTTCTAGATTCCTAGATTGCGCGGTGTTAACATTTTGGTGCGCTCATATTTACAAGCGCATGGACAGCATCCATTTCCGTTCGTGAGAGTCTAGGACACTGTTCTTCCGAGGCGTAATTACCGTCACTATCGGAACTATTTGAGTACATATCATCCGTATCCTCTTGGCCTTCTTCTTCTGTTTCCAACGAGGTAGAATGACTGTCATAGGATGGTGGGGGAGATATTTCCTGACCAGAATTACGGCGTGAGGAAGGTGGTGTCGGTAATGATCCCTGAGCTCGACGTTTTCCTTTCTTCTTACGCCGGGTAACTTTACTCCAAGTTTTATCGTGTGTCTGAGTATGCTGAATCATGTTATCAAATCGACTGAACCGGCGGCTACAGCCAGGAATTGTGCATTCAAACGGTTTCTATGGTAACTCAGATTAATTAAGAGCTTCTCATGATGATGACAAAGTTAAATTTATTATACCTCTCCTGTGTGTTTTCTAGAACGTAAGATGGAAAAAGTTTAATTTTATCAAGCCATTCTTTCTTTCTTCTTCTTCTTTTTTTTTCTTTTTACCTAATGTGTCGCAATAAATGCTCACTGCGGGTAAATACCATGTTACAACCAGGATAGCCAGTACATGGGAACTTTTTCGGGCTGCCCTTTCTTTTTCCCGATGATACTATTCTTTTATGGTTGTTCGCTGGTTTAGGACTTATCGGTTGTTGCGATGGTGCTGGATCCATCGTTATGCCAGGACAAAAAATGAGTTAAGAAAAAAAAGGTGCGGAGAAGATGGGAAGGTCCCCTCGAGGATAAAAGTCCCGACGCAGTAAAACATTTTTCTTTTTCATGCAACACCCGCGGCCTCAGCAACAAGGTTTCTCATCGGAGATATTACCTTTCACATTGCCCTTGTTCCTACTGTAGCGATGTCAGTACAGTTTCACGTTCTTATTTTGCTGACCCATGATGTGGCAAGGGAAAGTGCCTTCTTGGATGCTGTACGTCTATTTTTTTTTTCCCTGTCTTTGCTCCATTAAAAAGTGGCCATTTGTACGTCAACAGTGGTGTAACTAGATAACTTCGTGTGCCATTGTCCGAACAGTGGAGAAAATTTTAAGAAATTACCATTCGCATTCTCAACCGCAGAAATTTTACATGTAATTGCGATTGGCTAGGTAGATGAGTTTATACATTCATTCAATTGGCTCTATATCTCCTCAAACCATGTCAGGACTAATGCGTTGGATCAGGAATCCAACTCTGATTGGCTGGGACCTGTGTTTTTTACACCCTCACTATATCAGATGATTCCGTCTTTAGATGGGTTTTGTTCACCTAGCGGCATATTGCCTCACTGTGTCCTAATTTCTCTGCATCTTACCTGTATAGTAATCATGCATTTGTACTTCTCTGGGAAAGTGAATAGATGGATAAATCGTGCCGTGATCAATTATTTATTTCAAGAGAGTAAATTTGACTCGAAAGCAGATCTTTATTCTTTCTACTTCCTTATGAATCAGAACAAGCGACGTTCCGACGAAGGAGGTATGGGCGCACAGGACAGTTTGATAGTCGGTATCAGATTCAGCGGCTGCTGCTATTTTTCTAGCACATACAACCTCTCCAACTGTGGATGTATTAAAAAGAGTCGTTCAAGACTTTGCGACGTTATCTGCTGATGAGCTCATTTACCTTCCATGATTTGGAAGCAGAGTGATATTGAAAAAATTGCCTGCGGTCGTTTTACGCCTAAGGAAAGGCGATAGTGCTGCCTCAATGATTTACCGAAAAGGCGAAGGAACGAAACCCTCTGGTCTTTGCATAACGGTTAATAGACAACTCCAAGACCAAAAAATTGGTCCATTGCGTAGTTCGACATCCTCGCTAATGTCAAAGGTGCTTTGAGGCAATTGTTAAATACAATACTCATGATTCTCGTTGCCGGAAACCTTGGGAACGATGAAATATCCGAAAACATTACGGATAGGAAGCAGCAGGCCGGATAATAGATGGCTATTTTTTATGTTTTATAGATTGCTGCAAGTCTGGTTCCGCAGCTATTCGGGGTGAAAGATACAAAAAGAACAAGTCGTCTCATAGCATGCTCTCTCCCTGGAGGTGAATGCAATCTGTGTGTCTGTGTGACATTCAAATTCTGTGTCCGCTTTCCCCGGCCAATGCGCCATCCGCAACGTTTAAGGTGCAAGGGGATTGCGTAGAACCGGATTACGCTTTGTCTGCTCTGCTTGCTATGTCCAAGGTCTACACTTGGGAACAGATTCGGAATCAAGTCAGAGCATGCAGATCCAGAATTAATAGACGCTATTCTCAGCAATGTCCTTCTACAGTCAAAGATTATTGCTTTGATGCAGCTCGCTACAGACTGTACTTTCTTGCGGATAATCAATACCAGCACGGCGATGGACCCCACAACCTTCGCCTGTATGAGGTGGATCTGACGGCTTTGTACGAAGAACAACGTAACTGCATATGGAACGTTCCCACGAAGATAATAACTTCTCTTTCTTTTGCAGCCACGCTGTCCGTTGACATTCCTGATCCCTCCGTGATTCCCTCTTCCGACTTGCCTTGCTTATCATGGTCACCTGTATTTACGCAGTATATACTTCCTAACAAAGAGTCAACCACTGCAGCACCGCTGGCTGGCTCTAAGCATCGTATTCAAGGCATATCCAGCTTTCAACAGGTTCTTGGCAGAGTGCTTTTTTCTTTTGCAGACAGCTTGTACGTGGGTGATTTAGGACAGGTAAGAGAGTAAGTACTCGTGTTGTGGAAGCCCATCATGACGCGTTGGCTGACGACATTGTCCTCCTACTGCTCTTTTTCAGACGCCAGTGCTCGTTCCGCAACAACCATATCCACTTGCATTCGCCAGCGTTGCTACTACTCAGCAGCAATCTCTTCCACGAACAGATATAGCCTATCAATGCGTCAGGATAGATCCTAAACTAGGTGGACGCAACCATGATCTGATCGCCTTCGTACGAGATCGTGATCTATGGGTTACAAACCTTGAAGGCTATGAGATGCAGTTGACCTTTTGTTCATCAAACCCTTCCATGAGCTGCGGTGTGGCAGAGTACCTGATGCAGGAGGAATTTGGTCGCTACACAGCTTACTATTGGGGATCAGCTACGTCAGACAATCGCGATCGAATCTTGTACCTGGAGACATCGGAGGAAGACGTCGATTTAGTATTCATAAAATCATCTATTCCTTCGCTCACACATATGGATGCAACTGAATCCTTACGATACCCGCATCCAGGACGAGCTAATGCGATTAGTTATATATGCATTGTTGAGTTCTGTATCGATGAAGAGAAGCGCCATGCGGAGATTATGCACAAGCGTTTATGGGATGGTTGTATCCGGAACCAATTTCCTTGGGCGGAGTACATCGTACGTTTTGGATGGTTACCCGGAGACAATAGGTTAGCGACTAACAACCCTCACGACGGTTAACTAATTTCTTTTTTTTTATCATTTATGGCGCAGTGTTTGGGTGCAGATTCTATCAAGGGAGCAAACGCAAATGGCGGTCCTGAAGATTGCTTGTTCCGCATTTCTGTCCTTGCAAGAGATTGAACGAGGGACCCGAGAGGAGGAGGAGAAGGAGGAGAAGGACGATGAGGGGGAGTTGGAAGTGCTGTGGACGGAGGAATCAGACGTTTGGATTAACATCTCCGACGCATATTACTTTTTAAAGGCATCAACGCCAGATTGTACAAAATTCATATGGACCTCGGAGAAATCGGGATTTCGTCATCTGTACTATGTCATGAAGCAGCATGAATCGCATGAAGCGGAGATCATACAGTTGACGCAAGGTGATTGGTGTGTCCTGGACAGGGAGTTATACGTGGATGAGCGCAGGAAGCTCATTTATTTCATGGCAAAAAAAGAGACATGCATTGAAGCGCATTTATACGTTATTTCCTATGATATTTCCCTCCTTCGCCGCCCTGTTGCCTGTTTGACGGAGTCTGGATTTAGCCATCATGTTACACTAAACACCGATATGGGCATCTTCGTAGATTGCTTCTCGAGCTTGCATCATCCACAAGTAATAGCAATACGGAGACTGAACCATGATACCCCGGATCACTTACCTATTATAGCAGAAGAGATGACGGCGTTCTTAAATCCTCTCCGTCGATCGCCGTCAACTCAGCCGAGCAGCAGCAGCAGCAGTAGTAGTAGTATACCTTATCCATGCGATTTTTCTATTGCAGCCACTCCTCGAACACTCTTGGGTGATTTGCCGGTGGTTGATATAGTAGAGCAAGGAGAAGATTCAATGCCTCAAGCGGAAATATTTAGTTTTTTAACATCTGATGGTGAGCCTAGTGCGCTATGATGCGACTGAAGATCTTACTTGCTGGTCAGGTGTCAAGCTGTATGGTTACTTATACAAACCATTTCAGTACCGGGCGGGGATGACATACCCTACAATCTTATATGTTTACGGAGGACCACGGTCCCAACTGGTAATGAACGACTTCAAATTTCCCCGGCAACTCCGGTACCTTATGTCGTCGTATTTTGGATTTGCTGTTGTCGTGATTGACGGTCGAGGCTCATGGGATCGCGGACTTGTTTTCGAATCTTATGTTAAGCATCGTCTAGGAACTGTCGAGTTACATGATCAAATGGAAGGATTGAGATTTATTGAAAGAACAAAACTTGGAGCGGAGATGACGGAGGATGGACACAAGGTCAGCGTGGTGGATCTTTCTCGTGTGGCGATAACCGGATGGTCTTACGGCGGTTATCTCAGCTTGATGGGGCTTGCACAATATCCAGATACCTTCAAAATAGCAGTTGCTGGTGCCCCAGTTACCCAATGGGAACTTTATGATTCTGCATATACTGAACGTTACATGGGACTTCCTTCCGAAAACGCCGAAGCTTATCAACAGGGCAATGTATTAAATTGGATTCAAGGATTCCCTGACAGGTAATCAGAAACAAAGAACAAAAAAGAAAACAAACAGATCTATTTACTTTTTTTTCCTTTTCTTTTTCAGTGAAAATCGATTATTAATAGTACACGGTCTTGTGGATGATAACGTTCATTTTCAACATACTGAGTCATTGACAAAACATTTAACTGAATGGCACAAACCTTATCATCTTCAGGTGTATCCTACAGAAAAGCACGGGATTCGTCATGCCAATGTAAACGAACATTTTGAAACATTAATGTTCTATTGGTTTGTCAACTATCTCTAGGTTACCATCCCCTTTCCTATCATGCCAACCCTCATTTCCCTTGCCTACATCTTTTCTTTTTCTTCTTTTTTTTGTCTCCGAAAAACCCATTTTTTTTATTATTATTTACTGCCAGTTGAAAAAGGAGCCGTGATGATGAAACGATGGAAAGGAGAAATAAAGGTGAAGGAGGGAAAAGGGAGAGTGTGAAGAAAAAAAAAGAAAATCTAAATTGAAGGATCATATTATTTGTTGTTGTTACACTTTGCTTGCCACACAACGTTCACTCAGTAATTTGTTACGGTTCCGGTCATAAGCAATTTGTCGACAGCTTTTTAGGTTGGTACAGGCGTGTGATTCTGGGAGGCGATGACGACTGCAGTATCGTAACTGACAATATCGACATTCACCAATGACTTTGACAACCTTATCAGAACAATCACCAAAGGTGCATTTCTTCTTCTTGATACAGTTTCCTCCTTGTATTTGGACCGATGTTTCATGAGAATCTTTTGGTCGATTATCTACTTGCAGTGTCAAGTTTCCAAACGTGCGTCGTATTTGATCCGTGTTTCCTTTGTCTTGTAGTAGCTCGTGCTTGATGTTATCCATTGCTTCTGAAGGTTGGACGCTCATGATGATAATAGTTTTCTCGGACAGGGACTGACATAAAAAAAAGGAAAGAAAGGTAAGAGAGAAAAGCAATTCCTTTTTATAGCTTTGGTAGCGGTATTCCGTTTTAATATCACGTGTGTGGCGAGTGCAACCCAAAGATCAAAAAAAGGATCACACCATTGGTCCAACCCGGGAGCATGTTACCTGTCCAAGGAGGAGGAAAGAAAGGAAAGGAAAAAAAGGGATGCGCCAAGAAAACTTGGCTGAATGTGGCCTGATGCAATGCTGTGCAGATTGTTCATCGTTCCGTAGTTTATTAGATCCCGACGAGATTGCAATAGATCGATTCCCTCGTTTTTTTGGCATAGTATTCGTCCAATCGGTCTTGTTCCAACTGTACCTTTCGCTCGTGTTCTTTTCGGCGTTTCTGAAGCTCCTCGAGAAATTTGGCTTTTTCATCTGCAAAGTGTGGTGTACGCGACTCGTGCTGCACAATGGCTGCGTGCGTTGCTTCCAATTCTTGCCTTATTTCACCCGCTACAGCGTACAGGTTGCATCTAAGTTTTTTTTTCTCTCTCCGTCGCTGGGACCCGAATAACAAACCTGTCTTTGCAGCTTCACACCACTCATCTTGAGACTGAGAAATCGATGCCAGCTTGTCACGACAACTTGTTAATTGAACAAATGCATTCGCCATCGTCTCCATTGTTTCGTCTGTGCTCTACTACGAATTAATCCTTTGTTGTCTGCTTCTGCAGTTAGCATTACTTGGAAAGCTCGCACAAATTCTGCCAAGTCTTGTTGCAGATTCTCTTGTGTTGTCGTAAACAAAGCACGGTCTAAATCCGACGCATCTATACAGAAATATAAACAGCCATTCCTTGGACGCCATCTAAACCTTTCAAGATCTCCGTTGCCTTGAACTGAACTGTCATGACAATGCGGTCTTTCAATTGTGTCGGTTAAAAAACGAAAAAACTCCTTGAAGAAAAGGAATGCGTTTTGGGACAACCCCAGACCGAGTCACGGGTATCCATCATCAGCCTGACTATTATCCACGTAACTAACAAACCAGTGGTCCATCAGCATCCTATATTAAGGCCCGGAAAAACTATTCTTTTACCTGTTGACGCACGGTCTCTGTAATATCCAGCATCGAGTTGACTGAAATAGACTTTTTGGCTATATGGATGATCTGCACAAAAGGCATGGATTGACAACAAACCTAGCTGTATAATTTAAAAAAGAAGACTGTTCGAAGGATATACTGGCTACCTGAGTATTGCGCCATATTACACACGGATGGGCGGTAAGGTTGGCAGACTTGCCAATTGATCGTAGCTTTCTGACACCTGTATTCCATCTTGCAGTTCAGATGGATCAATCATATTGGACCATCACTTTAAGCAGAACTACTTTCAAAATCCAGAGATAAAGAGGCATTTTATCATACTTAAGCCATTGGAGGGTTGAAGGACGCTTATACTATGATACTGTACCTCTGGGAGTCGGTAGATCATTAACTTATGAGAGCCATGGCCGTTTACAGGTCCTGGAAGACGAACTGCATTACATCTCTGCATATCCTGGAATTCCTTGGATGGAAATTGAAATAAAGATCCAAAAATAAAATAGGATGATAAAACGCATGATTTGGGTGTCCAGGAGAACTTCTTGGGTGTCTGAATGCATTCCCTTCATCTGCACTGATCATCCTATATTACGGTCACCTGTTCTTTTTAGATCCTTCTCAAACGCAATTGCTAAAAAGTAAAAAATGAAAATACCAACACCCTTGTTGAAAACAGCTGGATCTTTTTTTATATATGCATAACAGCTCTACTTTGTTATGTGCGTAACGGATAGATAGAGCTCCATGTATCGGCGTTTGAAGTTTTTCTTCAAAACGAACAGGAAAAAAAAAATTTCACCTCACTTATGGACCAGTCAAGCGAGCCAGCGTCAAAGCGACTCCGTAGCGAGGAAGAACAAACAGAGCACGAGGAAGAGAAGTCCGTCGATGCGAGCGAATATACAGCAGAAGAGCTGGAACAAGGGCGCGAACTGATCGAAGCTGTTGTCAAGGGCGATTTGGTACAGGAGGAATGATCATTGTGAATCAGGCTATTGACGACAAGAGCAGGAGAAAGTGAAATCGCTTGTAGCAGCTGGAGCTGACATTTGTTTCAATGGAGACCCGGAAGGCCGCACCCCATTGCATCATGCATCGCAGAACGGACACAAGGAGATCGTGGATTGGCTACTCTCCGATGGTCACCCGTACAACTTGCTAGACAAGTCTGAAGTGACTGCAGGCGAACTTGCGTTGCAGAACAAGCATGAAGCTATCTATGAGCGCCTTGTGGAGGAAGGTACCCGTGCCGAGCTTCTTCTGCGAGCTCTTCAGTCGGCTTTCAAAGACGAAAGTGAAGAAGCACCCAACGAAGACTACTTGAAGCAGAAGCTTCACTATGACGACAATAAGTTGATGGATGAAAACAATGATGCGGTCATGATGGGTTGGGAAGGTCCTCTTATGGTGGAACACGCCAAAGTGATGTGTCCCCGTGAAGGGTTGGATGTGCTCAACGTAGGTTTCGGTTTGGGCTTGATCGACACGGAATTGCAGAAATACAAACCTCGAAACCATTTCATCATCGAAGCACATCCTGATGTGTATGCGCATATGAAAGAACTGGGATGGGACAAAAAGCCAGGCGTAACCATCCTCTTTGGTCGATGGCAAGACGTTGTGCCCACATTGACCCAGACTTTCGATGGTATCTTCTTCGATACCTATGGAGGCAAGTCATAGGCCACACCTTCTCCCTTCTTGTTTAACTTACCTGAAGCTGACCATAGAGTTCTACGATGATCTGCGGGCATTCCATGATGCCGTACCAAACATCCTCAACACGGACGGCATTTATACTTGGTTTAATGGTCTAGGAGCAACGAACCAATTTTTCCACGACGTGTATTGCCGCGTATCTGAAATCGATTTACACGAATTTGGTCTCAATACGGAATATGTGACCATGGACATTGCTACGGCCGATGAAAAAGGTGTATGGGACGGTGTCCGTCAGCGATACTGGGTACTTGATACATACAAACTGCCTATCTGTAAATTTTTAGACTAGACCGATACACTGTACCTTTTTTTTTAAAAAAAAATCACACACATTTGCAAGCTTAGTTGCTCTGTACAGTTGTAAACAAACCAAGCAGTTGATAACAATGCATAGAAGAGAAAGAAATCTACTGACCGACGTGCAACCCCTTGTGTATTCAGTAGATTAAATGAAGTGAAGCGGGTGAACTAACCTGCAGGCGCCAAGCCGCAGGGGTACCATTGTCATCCTCCATCAATTAGGCGGTGCGGCCCAGTTTTGGAGCTAGGCACGTCCACTGAATGGCACAAGTAGACTGGATTTTACAAACGGAGATGCTTAAAGACATTACTATGTAGCTATCTTTGGAGGATGAAGCTTCCGATTTTTATTTTGATATGTTGAGAACTAACTAATCCCAAATGTGTACATATTATCTTGTTTAGGGCAGTGAATACCATCTATCTTTTTACTGATATTTGCATTGAAAATGCCATACTGCTTGAGCTATGGTTTGAACCGGCAAATGAGCCACGCTTAGTTTGAATAGTCCTCTAAAGCAGCTTCAAGTCCTATCAGGATGAAGTGCAGTCTCGCCATTCAAATATTGAACATGTTTATGTCCAAAGGAAGCATGAGATGCCACATATCCTTGGTTCACGTCTTTCTGACAATCCGTTTAATTTATTCAATCTGCAAGCTCCTTGCGCTTCCGCATGTTTTAGTTGCAATAGTGTATGTTTCACACAATGGGAGTAAAAGCCTCGGATCTGATCTTGAAGACTAGGTGTCGTACAAACTCGTCGCCACAGCTATTAGCAGTTCATTTCACTAGTCCCAATCAGTAGGTTGTCGGATCTTAGTGTAGCGATATCAAACGTTGATCACCTGTACCCAGATGAGCCCTGATATATTCTCGTGTCCATTTCATATACGTACCAGCAAGTTAGAACTATGACTTGTACGTTATTTCCCTCTCTCTCTGTGACCACAGTGGTATGGATATACTTGCTCACAGAAGTCAACTTCCGCTTTACCTTGCATGGCTGGCAAAACGGTTTCTCACTGTAGATGCGTAGCGGTGATAATTTATCATCACGGATGTACCATCCCGCGCTGTCTAGCCTCATTCATACGTCTCTATTCCTGGATAACTTTGAAGATCGATGAGGCTAAAATTAAAGCGGATGACATAAATTGTACCACCGCCTTTTCGATTCTAGAATACATTTGCTCTAATGCAAGTATTAAAGCTAATGGGAACATACTATACACTCTTATCAGTCATATTATTCTTCTGCAGTTCTAGTAAAGAAGGAGGTTCTCCTCTTCAAAAAACAAATTCTTCACTCACGATGGATCGGGCAAGAACGGACTTGGTGAAAGCATGGCGAGTACCACCCTAAGTAGTCCATTCCTTGACGCTCGGAGAAACTATGAACCTGGAGACTATCCGTACTAAAGTATGATCCTCAGAGAAGAAACTTCCAATTAGAGCCGTCAGAAAGCACGCGTGCTTGGTGGCCTAACGCCAAGTTTTTCTTTCCTTCTTGCCGAACGGTATTTCTTTCTCCGTCTATCAGCCGTTTTACGATTTCTGCAAGTTCTATTCTGCGTCGCCATGATATAACAGATACGAGATGCTGCTAACTTGTTGGGGACAGAAAGTTTTCTTATCTCGAAATGGTTCTTAGGTAGTGCATATACTGTTTAGGAATGCAGTAACTTTTCATTTGTGTCAGGGATTACGCACGGAATGGTGGAACCGACTCACTAACCTGAAAGAGGAGGCCCAGTACACCGCCTGAAATAGCAATCTTTATCATAGGAAAATGGCCACCCTGCCAAGAATCATTCCTTCTTTTCGTGTTCTAGAACGACATAAGGATAATGTCGCACCTAATCAGCATGATAGGTTGTCTAATTACATGATTTTGCGTGAAATCTTGCACGCGCCGAGGAACCAAGTTGATGTAACTGAAGTCTTTCGAATTAATGACTCATACTCAATTTTCCTTAGCGCGAGCTTGGCTCTTTTGTGGATATAAAATCTATTTAGAGTAGCGTAAAAAAAAAAAAAAAAAAAAGGCATTCAATGAGCAGTATGAAGCTCAAATGGTTTCTGCTTTGACGCCGCTTCAACTATTTCGGTTGGTTTGACGCTAATCACTGATAGAATAATGGACATGACAACAGAGTGAACTAGAACTTATCGCGTCACTGAATAGATTTAGATCGAGATGCAGCCGTTTTTGAACATGTTTGTTTGTGTCAATAACTAGAACACATGTTGTATGTAAAAGCAGGTCCAGTGAATCGAAAAATAATTGCTTCTATCTGTCAATAATAACAAACAGCATTGACTAAAGTGAGCTTATCTCGTCCTATTCTTAACGGAACGAGTTATAAGTTCCATACTGTTTTGTTGTCAAACGAGAACAGTGGATTTGTTGATTAGGAAGGATTCAGTGACATTCCCGGGATAGCTTCAAATCGTTTTTCTTAATGCATCGAAGTTTCAGAAGCCTTGTTCAGGCACAGCCCTTTTTTTTTTTTTTTTTTTTGTTTTTTAAA
>JNDT01001184.1:0-15273 GCA_000697055.1 Saksenaea vasiformis B4078
TTCCCCTGCTCCCCAAAGTGATCTCCCGATAGGCTTTGCTCATATTGCAAATTACTGTGAATGTTCGATGTTAACCTTATATGCATTAAACTATCTCGGCTTCTATACCGATAATGAGCTTTAAGCGTTCGAGTAATTCCTTGGTAGCTTCCAAGTCGTCTTAGGCGGCAAGCACAACGATTTGATGTTAGCGGGTTCATGATCCATGGTATGCCCTAAAAAGTTACCAAGAAGGAGCAGCACCTTGTGACCAACAACTCTCATTGAGGTCAAGTTCACAGACGATGATCACTCCCAAAAGCCCCTCAATGACGGCATCCAACGGGATAAGGAGGGCTTATATGGTGGAATACCATGATTCACCTTGAGGAACAACTGGTCAAAGTAATTCTCATGATCTCCCCTTCGCCTTACAGGCAACAATGAGCCACTATGGAAAGGTTTTCCGGGGAGGATTATATGTAGAACCTGGAACAGAGATCTTTGAAGGACAGGCCGCTGTTATCCTAGATGTCTCTGACGACAAAAACCATGATTACTTGGGCCTAACTGGATTCATCCAACTAGACGCCTGGGACATCCCAGCCACATCTAAGGGAGACCCACCGATTTGCCGGGACTGTCGTAAAGAGGAACATGCCAAGTCCCTATGCCCAGATACGGATTTCGGTTCGTTTGTTTGGTATTTGACAGGCAGGAAAACTTTTGAGACTCTTCTTTATTTGGTTATGAAAGTAAGAGATGATTACATATGTTTACGCATCTGTCTTATTATTGTTCTACTCATTCAGAGATTGTGATCTTGGCCCTGGTCAGTGGATCTGTGTTCCTGAGGTGGACTTGACTTTGGATATAATGCCGATCTTTAGATGTGGGTCTATGTCCTCATACGTGACCTATACGACATCAGAGCCCGCAATCTTAGGTGCCATATCTAACCTCTCCAAGGGATGAGCTATAGTGAAGCCATCGATCATTACCTCGAAACCGTCACACCTGCTATCATACTAAAATCTCGTCAGGATCGACTTGTATCTGCTAAATCTGTCTAACTGGATCACATTTCATGGAGACTAACGGATAGAATATCTCGGACACAGTTATATTAAACAGTAGCATTTATGTGCATGACATATCCGTTGAAAATGTAGCTCTGAGCGCTGTTTGACAAATATCCTTGTATGGCTAGAGCGCCTAGACCAAATATAATTAACGAAACTGGGAAGTGGCACCTTCTATTGGAGGAAAAACCAGAGCTCTACCGTCGTACGTTGTACAGGTTTCAGAAGGCTTAGCGTCTATCGAAATGATTAGCGCTGTTATTCCTAGATCCTTGATACGTTCCCTTATGTAGCTTCGAGATAAAAATTGCTCTGTTTTGCAGGTCATGAGATTTGAGTCACTGCTAAATATCAATTCCTTGACTTTCTTTTACAGCCTGTGACGCTATATGACACATAATAAGCCGTTTTACTCTGTTGAAACCTATCATAGTTAAACTCTACAGGCATTATGCATGATACTTTGTCGATTTACTTGCTAATTTGCTACAGGCATTGGACTTCTATTGCTCATTAATAGGATATTTAGGCAAATACGTTTATCAAGGATCCTCGACTAAGTTCTTCTTGGTGGGATTCATGGTGAGTCCCGTGGAGGAGTTGCACGTCTGGATTTGTCTATTTTCGGATTTACTTATTATGAAGTAAGCATTTCCAATTGCGGGGATACCATACTGGTAAACGATACTCCTTATCGGCACAGTTAGCATTACTTGGCTCCGTCTCTGTTCCGAAAAAAAAAAAGGCTCTTCAGACAATATCTGTGGCTAGAGCAATCTCGAGATCTGCGTCCTACAAATGTAAAAATAGACAATTACATTCTCCACGAGATTATGGCTTTCGACAACTACCATTCTCAAATGAGAGAGCCGTCTATTTGTCATTCGTGACAGAGCTGTAAATGTAGGGAAATGGTTGGGTGGACGTCGAAATCCAAAGTCTGTTCTATTAAGCATGTGGGTATTCCTTTACTAGAGAAGAGTGTTGCTGTAACAAAGCCACGTTATTTCCAATTCTCATATGATGGAATCCTGATATTCATTTGTGTGCTACGTTACCACGTATGCGTAGAGGTAGTGGCTCAGTCACTTGTGGATGACCATGGAGGAGAGGTATGATCTCACATTATATGCCTTACAGGTGACCGTACGCGCCACCGGAGCTAGGGACTTTGTACGTGTAATCCTCAACGTCAAGGAAACTTATATAAGCCTCTGGACTTCGGTGCTCATTATCTCCATCCACTTGTTTGATAATGAAACTGGTCGCAAATATCGCTGCGCTCTTTGCCATCACTGCATTCGTACCTATCAGAGGTGCTCCTGTTCAGAACAACGAAAGACATATCTGTATCCCTCTTACAGCCAACCGCCATTCTGCTATCGATACGGCTGCTGCTATTCGCTATAGCCGCGCCAAGTATGCAAAATTTAATACTCGTGCTTCTTCTGGCTCTACCGTTGTCTCGATGACAGACTACCAAAATGATTTATTGTACTATGGTGAAGTGGAAGTTGGCACTCCCGCACAAAAATTCAAGGTTCAATTTGACACTGGTTCCTCTGATTTCTGGCTTGGTAAGGGTTTTCGAGCGTGATAGCATCACTTATGCATCTCTTTTAAAAAAAAATTCAGCATCTACCCTTTGTACGAATTGTGGCTCCAAGAGGAACGCTTTTGATGCTTCCAAATCCAGTACCTATCAGAAAGATGGTCGTCCTTGGCACATTGAATATGAAGACAAGTCGACTGCTAGCGGAATACTTGGCATCGATACGCTTACACTTGGCGGCTTTGCAATCAAAAATCAAACTGTTGAGCTCGCTCAAAACGTTACTGGCAATATTGGACCGGTCGATGGTCTCCTCGGCCTTGCATTCGATACAGCTACTACGGTCCATGGTGTCAAGACGCCCGTCGATAATTTGATTTCTCAAAAGCTTATTGACAAGCCCATCTTTGGCGCTTACTTTGGCAAAGCTTCGAATGGTGGAGGAGGAGAGCTCATCTTTGGCGGCTACAATCCTGATCACATTAACGGTGAGCTTACTACTGTACCTGTTGTCAAGGGAACCGGCGCGTATACGGTGGTTGTTGAATCTCTCAACGTCGCTGACAGGAAAGTAGAAGGATCCTTTTACAGCGTCCTTGACACTGGCAGTACAGCTCTGGGATTCCCCAACGACATTGCTACAAAGATTGCTGAGGCTTATGGCGCTACGGATGTTGGCGAGGGTTTCTACACGATTGATTGCGACAAATCCAAAGTTCAATCTCTTGCATTCACATTATCCGGCAAGCAGTTTTATGTTCCTGCAGATTCGCTCGTGTTGCCCAGTGTGGATGGCCAATGTCAAGCTGCCTTCATCTCCAGTAATACATCGTTTGCTATCCTTGGCGACACTTTTTTGAAGAACAACTATGTCGTTTTCAATCAGGTGGTACCCGAGGTCCAAATTGCTCCTGCAAAGCATTGAAGCGAGAGGCTTCTTCTCTATAAAACAAACTTGTATATGATTGCTACTTATATTACTGCGCTAGATACAATAAGGCTTTTCATATCTCTTTTTCCGAGTCTCTATTGATAAAAGTTGTGTACTAAACAAGTGCAAGCTTAATTGTTAGTCGTATTGTTGATCTTGCTACGAAGGTTTATTCTACCGTGTTGTATGCCAAAGAAAAAAGAGTCGTGCTTTTATAGAAATACAAGTCAGATCAAGAGAGTCATTCTGGTTGGATGGCCGATCTTGTCGCATGATGCGATCTATTCTTTCCTGAGCTCAAGTACTTAACGGGACTTCCCGAAGAAAAGAGTTATTCTACGCGATGCTGTTCCTGTATGTCCGCGGATCATTGAGACATCGCAGCCATTGAGGAGCACGAGGATGTTGGCATGTTGGTGTAGAAATTCTCTAATCTGAGCAGCAAAAGTCGAGTGTGGCGAAATCTTTGTTGTCCTGGTTCCTTAGGACGAGATCCCAGTCTTTGGGATTGCTGCCATCTACTAGTCTGAAGGCGCTGCAGAACCTGACGTTCCTGGCGTGGACGCGGAGACAGCTGTCTTCCGATAGGGATTTCGACACGCGGAGGCCGAGTTCGCGTGGCTTGCTGTTGTTTCGTGATTCTTCTATGTTCGATCTCCCATGTATCTCCCACGATACCTTTCCTTGTGGCAAGAATGCAGCAATAGAGGCAATGCCCAAAACACAAACTCGAAAACAACTACATTTGACGCCACCAACAGACCATACACAACTTATACATTCGGGCGCGACGAACCAATCCAAGTCCAACACCCGCAGGTAAGCCGTCCAGCGTTGAAGATGCCCATAGATTCAATAGCGGCAAGGAACGCTTTTCGTTGGATTATCCAAAAGATAGACGCTTTATGACTGTTACAACAATTTCTGGACCAGTTCTACCCACAAGGGTGGACACGGTTTTGCTTCATGTATAAGTCGCTGAAAAGATTTGAAGTGGATGCTTAGATTTGCGGCCTTTAACTTGTTCGCACGATAGTACATGGGGGAAAAGCCGATCTTGTATAAACGTACATCTCTTTGTTTTGGCGGGAACAAACCTCCCTGAGGGTATAAGCGTGCTTTTCTTTATGTACATATCTATAAATGCATTACCGACTTCTAGTCGGTCAGTATAAAAATCATACGACGACAGTTTTCATTATACGAAGGACAGGGTCATTGAAGAATTTAAGGGATAAAATAAGACAATGGGATGAGAGACCTCAGCCTATCCAGAATGGTCTTTTCTTTCAATGAAAATGGTCCAATTCGTTTATCTATAAACACTGATGGAGCGGGACTATACTCTGTGATTGTGCAAGAAACCTGAATTCTGCTCCTGGAACCAGTCATCCTTCCTCACGTCCTTTTAAGGCAGTACTTCCATTATATCAGTTGATAGAAAATTTGGAGAAATGCATTGTACAAAGGAACTAGAGTACCACCACTCTTGGTGTCTTTATGGTGCTCTATTTGTTGTCTGTGCTCAAGACATTTCAGATCCTTTTATGGTAGCTGAACAGAACACAATGAGTGGAATACAATCAAGTATCTGGGTTCCAAATATCCGGAGACTGCTTCATCACTAGCCAGATATATCACGTACGATAAACCATTCTACACACAATGATAAATGAGAAAAGTTCTTGATATATAATGTATTGATTTCTCGCTGTTTGTTTGCTTCCCCATCATATCAGTATGTTTCAGGAATCGCATCCCAACCTCTCACCACAATTGCTGCAAACATTTAATCATATACTCCACATAGTCCGGCAACGCTTGTCAGAAAGCCATGTCGATGCTCGCAATTTGATCTCTGTTGTTACTGCTCTTATGGCTCCAGCAGATGTCGAGACTTCACTTCCATTGTTGCTTAGGCTTACCGAGCAGTCATTTACAGTAAGCAACCAAGAGCTACAGGCTGCATTGTCGGTATACGTCTCTGATGAAGATGACGAGCCAATGAATGATGCGGCTTTTTATATACGTTCTGTTCAACTCACTGGAGATGAGGCTGTTCGCTTACTGGAAGAGTATCACACACGATACTACGATCCTGATTTCTTCCCTGAAACCTCTGCCAATGTTCAAGACCTAGATGAAGTGTTCTTCCGTTACGTAGGATACACCTCGGAAAGCACTCCACTTGAGCGGCTTGCTCAAGATCTTCGTTCTACTATGTCACGTTTCTCGAATTTTTCGGCCACAATGCAGGATATGTATCCGCAGAAGCAGTATACGGTATTCGATATACCTCAGTTAACGATGCCAGGAGGGAACGAACAAACCCAGCAACGTACCATGGTCGACAATGTGGAGACAGTACTTATCCATATCTTTGGACGACATGTGATCTTGAACTCGCAACCAGGAGGCTACTATTCCAGCTTCATCCCTTCAGATCAGGACATGACGACTGTGGAATCATTGCAGATGGAGCAAGTACGATCCTATGTCCTGTCGCTCCTACCTCATCAGCATCAACAAGTAACGCCACAGATGCAAATGATCCGGGATTCAGTCGAGAACATTTACCGTCACTATCGCACTCAACTGGGAACCGTAGATCATACTGCTTCGAATACAGTTACGGAAGACCATCTTCCGTTCTATGCGAGCCGAGCCCTCCCGCTTCCTGGATGTCTTGTGTCAGGACACACGCCATTTGCCATACTAGCTGATGTCATCAGTCAAGAAGACTTCCAGCAGCTGCGAAACTTCTTCCTTGGTAGCCGCTCTGGTGCGTTAACTTCAGATCTCATAAAACTTGGCGCTTTTGGCCATCAGTATCCAAATGGATCAATCGATTCCAATGTCGAGGTTTCGTTTCTAGACCTTTGGCCTACCCGGGTGCTAGGACACGATGATTTGCATATCAACGCAGCATCAGAAGTACTCAAAGCGCTCAATCCCTTGATCATTGCTACACTTGGTTTTCATCCCGCTGCAGTGTCTTACTCTAATTTTCACGGCCGGTAAGCTGAAAGTTCAAACCTATGTTGAATTTTGTTCTAAACTTTGACCTATTTAAGATATTCATTGGAAAAAACGGAATACCCGACACTCATAGGCGAGCCGTTCCTGACCAACTATGACTCCAATTTTTCATATGAAGACGCGGTGGAAGGCAGCGAACCAGAGCATTATTGGGCTATAGCGGTCCCGCATATACATCCTGGTGCTGCACAGTATGGATCCGTAGATCCAAGGACCCTACGATTCCTGTACTGGTGCTGGGTTCGTCTTTTACTTGTGGTAGATACATGCCTGGAGATGTTACACCAACATAGGATCACCTTCGTGCCAGGGACCAAAGCCTTTGCACAGGAATTACTGCAGCGCAGCCAAACTCGTGAACAATTGGCCGACATACCATCCATACTAGCTGGCGCAAGACAGGGTCTATCTGAGTTATGGGATACTGCATCCGGTAAGTTTTCCGCTCCTGAATTGATGAATACTATAACTTATTGCCTCGAGCATAGAACGGCGAAATAGAGCTCGACGCCGGCTTGGCGACGAGTACATAGGTGCATGGACCTCAAGTGAACGATCCCAGCACAATCGAGAGATCCTAATGGAAAGAATGCAGTGCATCGGTTATGTCACGGGAGGGCGGCGTTCCGCAGAAAGGCGACGGCAAGCGTTGACATTGTATCGATATAATCATGCATCTTTACGCTGTTGGCCTGGCTACAGGGACGTGAACACATGGACAGAGTGGTTTTCAGATCAAAGAACAGGATCTTCGGTTCTGCACCTTACCATGCGTCAAGCGTAGATTCACAGCACAGAGCCGATCGCTTCTTTAACAAGAGAGCAGACTTATCTAGTGCGACAAATAGGCATTCCACCCCCCGAAGCGACGGATGAATCATGGATGGAGATTCCCCATGAACAACAAGCTGCGCTAAACCGCAGAGCAGCACTTATGCGATCGGGATTACCCGCCGACTTTTTCAGTTCTGATAATCAGCGGAGGCGTTCTCGAGCTCGTGCGACGGCTATACCCTACATGGAGGTGATGGAGGGAAGGGAGATCAGAATCCAGAGCAATGGACGCTTCGTACTGAACTGGCTAGACGGAAATCAGGAGATAGGTTTCCGTCTTTGGATCAATACATCAAGCGTCCGGCGGGAGGTTATCGATGCTCAAACGTGGCGAGTAAGGTTCGTCCCGGAAGGTATCAATGTAGTTAATGACCACGGCATGATACTCGATACAGTCAGCCTTGACCGGATAAGAAATCAACCACAAGCAGATGATTTAGAACGTATGTGGCGCTCCGAACGTGAGAGGATTGCAGAGCTACGAAATGACACAAGATTTCATCGCACACCTGAGGCGGTTGTAGTAATTCCCCTTCCTACGAGTACAGCGCAGGACGTGAGGCCAAGCGTACCATCAGAACCAAGCCCAGGTCTCCAGACGAGCGCTGCACAGGAAGAACACGGAGTGATATCAAGTGTACCGCATACGCGAAGGCGTCTCCAAACGCGTGCAGTGCAGGAATTGCTGAGAAGTATACCACCGGTTCCAAGTTGGCTTCTTCGGATGCATGCAGCCCAGGAAGAACGCGAAGTAAGGCCAAGCGTACCATCAGAACAAAGTCAGGCTCCGCAGACAAGTGTGGCACAGGAAGAACACAGAGTGACATCAAATGTACCGCGTACACAGCGTCGTCTCCAAACGCGTGCAGTGCAGGAATTGCTGAGAAGCATACCACCGGTTCCAAGTTGGCTTCTTCGGATACATGCAGCCCAGGAAGAACGCGAAGTAAGGCCAAGCGTACCATCAGAACAAAGTCAGGCTCCGCAGACAAGTGTGGCACAGGAAGAACACGGAGTGATATCAAGTGTATCGCGTACACAACGTCGTCTCCAAACGCGTGCAGTGCGGGAATTACAGAGAACGGTGCCATAATAGAAATTTGAGAGATTTTCTCCACATGAGGACGGGATGGGCGGGATAACACACAAGTCAATAGTATAAATTTTGAATAAACATTGGCATCAAATATATATCTTCATACGTTCAGGTAGAATAATTTTGCGTTGGGAAGCGATGAGCTTTTGCGCAGGTAGTAGTTCATTTTACTTTGACCCAAGGAATACTTTGCGCCTGGATGACCTGACGTTTGCACTAAGGTGCCTCGATGATGGTTTCTAGGTATCCCATCGGAAGGAGTAAAATCTCTCGCGATGAGGAGAGTTTTCATTGAAGCAACAACACCGTCTTTGTGTTAAGAAGTTTTAGTGATGGTTTTTCAATATACCACAGGATGGCGTGTCAACGTCTCGAAATAAGTAATACATTCCCTTACGACAAGAACATCATTTTTGCAGTAAGTCGTCTCAGTGATGGGTTTCTCAAGATCCTGTCAGATGCAGTAAAGGTGTCTCGAGGTAAGAATATGTTCATCCAGAATGATCCATATTTAAAGGCACACGTGAATCATTTTTAAATTCTTTGGCTCTTTTTTTCAAAAAGACATTGCGGCTAAGGATGTCAGCTTATATATATACAGGGTTACTCATGTTTTTATGTCCATTCTTTAGCCTGCATGACTTCTGTCCCGAACCGTCTCAGCTGCGGCGTGGCCCCTTGTTCACCACCAGGTAAGTAAATCTTGTCACACGCAGCCTCCCTCAACTACCTCGCCAGATGTTGTCGTTATCTGGTTTATCGGTGAGTTCTGGCAGATAGACTTCATGTACGAGGAAGCCGACGACGTGACGAGCAGGGAAAGCAAGGTCAAGCACGCGGGAATTGTTGATACCTAGTGTGCGAAGATAGTTGCGGATTTCTTGGCGTAGTAGTCGCCTTTTGCCGTGTAGGTAGAGGTTCCGGTGCTAGGAAGGATTGGCTGGCAGGAAGTGTATTGATGACTGATGTAAAGCTTTTGGTGGCGGCGTTTGGAGCACGTACGAATTTGCGATGCTGTGAACACCGAGCAAGTGGTGAAGCGCAGAGCAGCTCGGATCTTGGAGGCGCGGCTTTCGAACTCCTTGATACTAGTTTGAAGAGTTTCAAGTTGTTTTTGTTGACAGGATAATGCTTTGTTGTAAAGATCGTAATCCGCTGAAAATCTAGGCTGGATCGTTGGGGTCTCTAATCAATTAATGGTGGTTACGGGTGTGTTTCCTATTGGTCATGACTACTTAACCATGTGTAACGATACCAGACGCAGAAGAAGAGCAGCGTAAAAATTCATTCAATAGCCGGTATTCACGTATAGTCTACGATTTAACAAGTAGCATTCCCATATAGTGTAGGTTTGGCCAATAAGCACCTCATGTAGTGTGGGCAATAAGGTCTTCATCTAGATAAGTTTGCTCTGGTTTTACTCACATTGCACGTAATAGAATGGACATTGATTTCTGCAGCAGCGTCTATTGTTAGTGTTGGTAGAACCCGTTCGTAGATCTACTCTCCTCACGAGAAACTTTTCATTGTGTTTCTTGCTAACCGCTGCATACATCGTCCACTGTCGTATCCGACATGGTTACATTACTATACAGTGATCGGAACGATATGTCTGAACATGACAAAAGGTATTTAGGGTAATTACTTTATGAGAACGCGGTTCTAGACATGTCTTATTCCTATGTATCTGTTGCTGGGATACCAGCAGACGCGGAATATACAATTAACCAGGATAAGCATGATGATCCCGATCCAGTAAAGGGTCGCCTAGATATATTTCTAACCCCTCTGTGCTACTGTTACCGGCAAGCACCGTAAATTATTTAACTTATTTTAATCTCGCTTATTTCAGTACTCCCACTACTTGAATTCGGATACAACATCCACGGACAAATTTGAGACAAATGATATTCTTCATTCTTTGACGCGGGTCGTCTGTTATATCGCGAGTACTTTATAAATATCATAATAATTATTTTTTACGTAACGAATGGGCTTTGGGACAGAGATCTCGTCGCATAGGTCACATATGAGGACATAGATTCTACATCCAAAGACTGACATTACGTCTGACGTCAAAGACAAACTCAGGAACCCAGATCTTCTAACCAGGGTCAAGACTACAGTTTCCGAATGAGTAGAACAATAATAAGGACAGACGCGTAAACAAATGTAATCGATTCTGCTTTCATAACCAAACAAAGAAGAGTTTCAAAGGATTTCTGTCTGTCAAATACCTACCAAACAAATAGAAATCCACAGACCTCTTACAGCGTGGTTAAAAATCACGTGTGTTCTATACTGCACTGGCTTTGTACTGTACTGGCTTTGTAACTGTACTGACTTTGTACTGTACCGACTTCTGGCTGTAACAATTGTTTTTGTATTACACTGTTTACGTTAGACTCTCTGCATTACTCACACATTCACAAGCATGCATATATTTGTTATTATTGTGAAAGTTTAAAAACAAAACTAATTTCAACGTCGAAACAGAAAAGCATTTATGTCCATGTGCATAAAATAGTTGGGAGTGTCATTTCCTGGTAATTGGAACTTGCATGTCGATTAGTTATAATGGCAATACAAACAAAACACGGCTCAATAGTAGAGTGGTAGGCAGCGAAAGAAAGGGATGGCGTAATAATGGCGATGGTGCACGATTGGATCAGCCGCGGCGAACCAAAAATATCAACTTTTTAATCAGCAGCTTGTCACCAATCAAGGTACTTAGTGATTCACCAATCACGTCGCTTGCATATTCATTTTGTTCATGAAGATGTTGTCTTAATCATAACGCCGTAATGCACTTACCGTACCATCAATCAATTAGACCAGAGATCTTATTGCATCTATCTCACATTGGTCCATCCGAATGATGGACAAATCTTACAAGATCAGTTTTTTGTAAAATATAAAAGGCTCTAGAAATAAGCACAGGAAAGTCACTTTTTCATCTGTTATCAACTTTTGACTCTCGACTCTCCAACGGACAGGACCTGGTCTCTTCTGATTTCATCGACAGCGAGCAAGAGTTTGCACCATCACCTTCTCAATACTCTCTTCTTTCGAATACGTTTTTCGGATGCTGATATTTTCTCTCCAAGCACTGAATAGTTGCCTCCAGCGAATGCTGATCTGGCAGGCAAGAAAAGCGTTGTTTGGAACTGGTTCAAGAAGGTCGACTGGGAAGTCTCGAAGAAACGGAAAGCTCATTTGCATGCAAAGCGAACGGTAATTTCAATATATGCATTTATCTGACGTAAATAATAACGATACTTGGTATAGTAACAAGAAAATTGCCATCGTGTCCGCAGCTGCCAGTAGTACGACACAAATGAAGAAACATATGGAGAAATATCACAAGTCTGTGTGGGCAAGTGTACAGTCTCCAGTTCCGGAAAAAGGCAACATCTCCATGTATATCAAGACGTAAGTGATAGAGCACATTACATACCTTTATTCTGAGGACTATACTGAATTTATAACAGGAATGCAACAAAATTTGATCCAGCCATTTTCCGTCAAAAGCAATGCGTCTGGATTGCCAGAAACGATCAACCGTTTTCTGAAGTTGAAACTGGTGCCTACCGCGCCTTGGTTCAAATACTTACGACCTGATCTACAGCTGATCGGAGCTGGTACGATGAAGAACGATATCATGAGGAGATCAGAAGAAAAGCGGCAACAGCTGAGGGCTGAATTGGCAGTACGTTGTAAGACCTATGACAATGACAAATTGCTAATAGATTATTAGATGGTAGATTCCAAGATCTCCGTGTCTCTTGATGTGTGGACCTCGCCAAATATGCACAGCTTCCTTGGAATTACAGGACATTATATTGACACCAAATGGAAGATGCAACGCGTTCTTCTGGATTTTGCGGCGATAGAATCTTCCCATACAGGCGAGAATCTGGTAGATGTTTTCATGGCTTCTATGAGAGACGTTGCCATAGATACAAAGGTAATTCTCATGCAACTGCTACAAATGACCTACAGTCAGTAAAATATTATGCTAGATCCTTGCAATTACCATGGACAATGCATCAAACAATGATACAATGATGCGACACTTGCGCATTGCATGATCAACGGAGAATGGCATATAATTCAATGATAAGGAGCAGAATAACCAATACATGGCTGTGAGATTTTGTTAATGGAGAGGACTGATAACAACGGAATACGTTGAGACTCTTAGATGATTTTTTATTGTATATTAATCGATCCAGCTTATATATCTTTCTACTGACTCTTTTTACAATAATTAAAATAACAGTAATCAGTAGTGCATGTTTGATAGGAGATTACATTAAATGTCATGTTTCTTTAGAGTGAGGATAGAGCTGACTGTTGTTCTGCTCTGATCACCATGACTGCATATTCATGCATGCTGATCTTCATGTCAAAGTAAAAATTAAAATATGATAATCCATGCAGAAGACATGACAACAATACTCCTGATCTGATTTGTACTTCAGCTTATTCATTATTTATCCGGTTTCTCATCTGTGAGGTTTAGCTGTGGATGTCGTGATATGATTTAGTCATTCTGTATGTAGAATACGACAATGGCCCACATCATTAACCTCGGCGTTCAAGCAGCATTGGCAGCTTTGAAAGCAACTGCCAAAGAAAACGACAGTGAGGTAGATGAACAATCGATCGGTAATGGTGTCGATCATGAGTGCGATATTATCATAAGCACTATCAATAAGGTTTGTCCCCTTCCATTTCCTTATCATGTTTTGTCGAAAGTTGAAACATTGATTCTTCTCAATAGCTGCGAAAAAAATTATTTCAGCAGTACATAGTTCACTTTCCCGTCGCCAGAGATATGAAACTTACCGCAGGATGATTGAAACTTCTAGCTCCTTGCAGCTGGTACTGGATACCGAAACCCGTCGGAATTCAACCCACGACATGATCTCTGTAACTCTGCTACAGAAGGATCCTCTGCGCATGCTGGTATCGGAGGATACAGAGCTGCGGCCATATGAATTGAACGAGAGAGAATGGAAAAATCTAGCAAAGATGAAAGACATGCTTTCTGTAAGTTTTTTGTTTAGCTGGCTGGTCACTAATTACTGTCGCCAGATTTTTAAACTTGCTACTTGCGTCCTCTCAAACGAAAGCTATCCATCGCTGCATGTCATCGTTCCAGTATACAACCTATTGATGGATAAGCTCGAGAATTTCCAAGGATGGAATGCTGAATTGAATGCCGCTTTAAATTTCTGCTTCGAGAAGTTGCAAAAGCACTATATCATGACAGACGATTCGCCCATATCTTCAATCGCTACGAGTAAGTTTGCGGTGACGATCCACGCAATCAATCTGATTTTCCATTGTTTCACAGTCCTCGACCCATGGCTCAAATTGGATTACCACCATCAGCATCGTTTGAGAGCACGTTGAAGAAATTCATGTTTGAAGAAGCTTGAAAAAGTTGTCCGAAAGTACCAAGCAGAGAACTCTGTGTACTTCATCGAGCCGCAGCCAGTCAATTCGACTGAAGAGGATGCTCCGTTGCGTTTAGACCTGGCATACCTGGGGTACATTCAGCATATCTACAGTACAGCACAATCTCAGCGGATGGCACAAGATGATGAGCTGCAAGACTATCTGCGAACTGATATAATCAGAAACCCACACTGCGATATTCTTACATGGTGGGCTGAACGAGGAAATCAGTATTCTGTGTTGTCTTCCATTGCGCGAGATTACTTGGTGATTCCAGGTTTGTGAACAAAACAGTGGACAGAATGTATGCTTACATATTCATCTGCAGGTAGCAGTGCTCCTGCTGAATGAGTGTTCTCTGGTGCTCGAACACTGATACCCTGGCGCTTGCATGCTGTTGAAGTACCAGCTCCTTCGTAAAGAGAATATGTATTGGTCGTAGATGATAAACGAAGTTGTAACTGACATGCCATTTACGCTAGATGAACGATAAAATCTCGTCACAGATCTTCAATTGTGCCCGTCGGCTGTGATTTAAGAGAAAGATAAGCGAAAAAACAAAAAAGAAAATAAACGCGTCAAGAAAAACTCAAAAAACCGTGTCAGTATCTTTTTTTTTTTTTTACCTTACCTTTTACTTCCTTTCCTTCCTTCAACTAGTAGAATATTACTGTTATTACAATAAATGTCGCTCATTTGCAAACTATTTTTTATAAAGTGCATTTACTTTTTGAAATTAAACTGCTATGGTTACTTCTTTCTTTTTGACATTGCACCATCAGTAATCAGTTCAATTGAGTAGACCATACTGACTTTGTACTGTACTGATCTTTTACTGTACTGACTTTTTGTACTGTACTGACCTTATACTATACTGACTTCTTACCATACTGACTTTTACTGCACTGACTGCTGTACTGGCTTTTGTACTGTACTGACTTTTTAGTTAAGCATTAAAATTCTACTTTTAATATCTAAAAATAAAAGTTAAAATAATATTTTTAAACTTTTTTTTTGTTAGTTAAAATATTTAAATTATCTTTAAAAAAGATATATTTTTATTTATATTATTAAAGTAAAAATAATATACTTAAAAAATATATATTATTACATATGTCAAATTTTTTTTATTTAAAAACTCTCATGTAACTTATACCAATCTCTATCATATTAAATATTCCGAAAGATTTCGTCCCCTATTTTTTAGTATTTAACCTCTTTTTGGCCAGAAACGTAAAGGAGGTGTGGCCTAATGGATAAGGCACTAGACTTCGGATCTAGGGATTGTGGGTTC
>JNDT01001185.1:0-79672 GCA_000697055.1 Saksenaea vasiformis B4078
GGACTTCGCGTCACAGAAGACAGTCTTGGAACAGAGAATGCAAAACTTCCTGCAAGAGTTCCAAAGCTGCGAAGGATGCTCGCCTGAAAAGTTTCTGGAGATAAAGAAGTATTTTGATGCTATGGAGTATGCTTGGAGCAAAGAAGAAGTGTTTCCCAATACGAATTGGTCACAGCGGGTGCTTCCCAATTTTAGAAGTCACACATTCGAAATCTGCCACACAAGAAAGCCGTTTACTGGTTTTTTTTCCATAAAAAAAGGATACGTGGACACTATGCTGCTTGTGCGATTGCAGCTGCAAAAGATTCCTCAATGCATGGCAAAGCGGCAATCCACAGTAGTCATGCGTTTTACGAGTGTCTCTTTTTGTTCGGTCGCGTCGAATTCCAGGTCTGTGCGTGAATGAGGAGTACAGACTTCCAACCGTTTTTGTTTACTATAGCCTGGTCAGCCTTCCTGCGCGAGCAAGTCGACCCTTGGCGCGAATTCAGCATGCACGGTCCCTGCTTTTTTCACGGAGCAGCCAATGGAGAGACCTGAGACGAACGCTTGTTTCTAGTTCAGACTCCAGCGGTAAATCGCAAACAAAGTTTCAGCAAAAGGCAGAAAACGCCAAGGTTATGATCAACAAGGTAATGAAAATACGCTGTTGAATAGCTTGTAACTGTCTAAAAGATTAAGGAAACGATTCCAACACACGAGAATATCTACACCATTCCGAACTTTTTGACCTTTTCTCGTTTACTCTCGGCGCCTTTTATCGGTTACCTCATCCTAAACCATAACTACGATTTTGCATTAGGGGTGTTTGCATTGGCGGGATTGACAGACATGGTACATTCACGTTGTTGCACAACCGTAAAAGTTAACCTGCAGTATCGTGATGTGCGTTTGGGCCCAAATAGTTAGATGGATATATTGCACGCCGCTATAATCTGAAAACAGTAGTTGGAAGTATTATAGACCCTGCAGCTGATAAGGCGTTAATGACAGTGTTGACAGTGACATTGGCAATGGAAAATGTCTTACCAAGTAAGTAACGAAGTGGGCGGTATTCGTCCTTTTTTCCCTTTTTTCTTTTTTTTTCTGACGGTGATTAGTGTCACTGGCTGCGTTGATTCTGGGAAGAGACGCTGGCCTTGTGCTCGCAGCTTTCTATTACCGGTATATATCGCTGCCACAACCGGTAAGCATTAATTTGTTCGAACGCAACGTGATTCTACGGTATTTATATTGGATGGCTACACAAGAAAACTTTAGTAAGATACTTTGATTTTTCCATACCCTCGGCTGAGGTGAGGCCAACAATGATCAGCAAGATAAATACAGTGTTCCAGCTTGTCCTTATGGGTACCTCACTAACGTCTGTCACGATGGGGTATCCAGGACCGGAAGTCATGACGGCAATGCAGTAAGTGATCTACCGCAAAGGCTGGCATGGATGAATGACTGTGAAATAGTTGGCTAGTGGGTAGTACGACAGTATGGTCTGGTGCAAGTTATATCTACTCCAAAGATGCAGTGCGTATTTTAACCCAGACAAAATAAGGAAACTTTTCTTCTTTCATTGCCACCGTTAAACCCCGCAGGTGTGTTTCTTAATTAAAAAGACAAACCAGATAATGGTTCCCGCTCTCTTTCTCTTTTTCCCCCCTTCCCTCTCCTTTTTTTTTTCTGTCTTCGGCACAGTCTCTTATTGGTTCAAACATTCGCCGCCGCATTTGATATTCCGAGCTATTGTTTCAGTCCGTCATTCTTTCTTTTCGACGGGATCGTATGATTTTGCACTATCATGACTGTAGCGGTTGCGAGTACACCTTCATCACCGACACAACAATCTAATTCTGAATTATCATCGAGACTACAAGTTGGTGAGTCCAACTTCTTTTTTTATTCTTGTACATTTGTTGATTAAACGCGTATGGAATAGCCCTTCGAGTAAGACCTCCAAATACAGAAGCGACGCACCGTCGACGATCAAATAATGTCATTAAAACTACGGGAAATGTCATTTCAATTCCATCGCTACAGAAATCATTTACTTTCGACCATGTGTTTGATACGGAGAGCACACAGCCTCAAGTATTTGATGCTGTAAGTGGATTGGTCGACAGTGTCTTTGACGGTAAGCAAACCCCTGAAATCGTTTTACATTTAACAAATTTCTTATGTTGATGCCATTAGGATACAATGCTACTATTCTGGCCTATGTAAGTCATTTTGCACGAAAAAAAAATAAAATAAAAATAAAAATAAAGAAGGTTGTGATTTCTGATGCGTTGTTACACAGGGACAAACAGCGTCGGGAAAATCGTACACAATGGGAACTGAAGTGAGCTGTCAGCCCGGCCAAGAAGGTAAAAATAGCGACAATTTCAAATTTATTGCATAGTTATTGACGAGCATGGAATAAGGTATTATCCCTCGGACCATAGCTGCAATTTTTGATCGGACAACCCAAACCACAAGACGGCGGTCCTCAACGATTTTGTCAGATACACTTCGTATCCCTCGGCGTTGTCAATCATCTGATCTCAAACTACGACCTATTTCTATGATTGCTTTGCCACGCCGAGGATCAAATCTGAGTGTTACTGACAAGTCGACTCAATATACCCTTCAAGTTTCTTTTATCGAGATATACAATGAAGAAATCATTGACTTGCTTAATCCATCAAAGGTTCCCATATCCATACAGGAAGTCAAAGGCCGCATTCAGTTGACAGGTGTAAAGGAGATGTCTGTGGAGTGTGCAGAAGATGTACAAAGGCACGTAAGTCGTTATGATGCATTATGCAGGCCCCCCTAACACACGTTTCTTTTTTGTTTTTAGGTACCTCAAGCTTGGTATACAAAGTCGGTCAACAAGTCCCACCGATGTGAACACAAAATCATCACGGTCACATGCCGTTTTTACAATCTCTATAAAACAAGAGAAATGGGTTTCTGCCAGAAAAGATACAACTGTTGGGCGTCGCACGGGCATGCTGAACGTAAAGGAAATGATAGGTCACATGGAAAGACAGGCCAGAAACGGTCTCCCCCAAGAAGAAGGCGAATGGGTTGTGACACAGTCCAAACTCTCTTTTGTTGACCTTGCTGGGTCTGAACGCCTGAAGCGTACAGCAGCGAAAGGGGATCGCCGTAAGGAGGGCATCTACATCAATGCTGGTTTGCTTTCGTTGGGCAACGTGATTTCTTCTCTCTCCTCTGATCGTCCCGCTTACATTCCCTATCGAGATTCCAAATTAACACGCCTCTTACAAGATTCCCTTGGTGGCAACTCACAGACCTTGATGATTGCGTGCGTCAGTCCAGCTGAAGCGGATATGTCAGAAACTATAAATACTCTTAAATATGCGTCGAGAGCGCGCAGTATCAAGAACAAAGCTGAACGGAATGAGTATGAGGAGTGGACCACAAACGATAACCCAGAAATGCTGCGTGCCATGATCACTCGCCTAAAAGGAGAAGTAAGCTTACTCAGACATGCTTCATCAAACGGAAGTACATCCCCTTCCTCTTCGTGTACATCAAAGTCCACTGACTCGACTTGTACGACAATCAGTGAATGTGACACGCCCGACGACAATGCCATGCTGCTGGCGAATCTTAACTCTCAGATAGAAGAGCTACACAATCAAGTGACCGTGACTCGTCAACGAAACCGGGTCATTGAGGAAGAGCTCCGCCAGCTACGCGAAGCACACAGTCATATGACCGCCGAGTTAGCCACTGTGCAGGATCTTCAAAAGGAGGTGTTACAAAAGACAGAGCAACTGCATGCACTGGAGGTTGCGCAAACTGAGCTTGAAGATGAACATGACGCGCAAACGCATCAATTGAAACGCTTGGAAGACGAATTGTCAGCTGCTCTCGCGGAGCGTGACACTTATCGCTTGGAATTGGAGAAACAGCGCACAGAAATGGATACCATGAACGATACAATCCTAGAACTTTCTGAAAAAGTCACCTCATTGACAAACGCTAACCGAAACTCGAGACAAGAACTCGTGGAGACACAGAAACATATGTGGGACCATGAACAGGGTACTCAGATTACTCTCCGCCAGCGGCTAGAAGAACTGGAGAGAGTCAAGCTAGATTTGAGCGCGCTTCATTTGGTCGAGGAAAAACAAGATGCCATTATCTGTGGATTAGAAGCTAAGCAGGAAGAAATGGAACGACTCACTACCAGCCTTCGTGATCAGCTTGCCGAACGCGATCGAGAAATTGCATGCTTAGAAAATATTGTGTCCGAGAAAAATGAAGTTGCCCAGGCCACACAGAAAGAAATGGAGAACGTTCTGCGAGAAGTGTGCGGCATGGGTGTAGAACGAAAACAGCTTCAGATGGTCATTGAACTTATTGAAGGCACTTTACGCCGTCAAGATGCAAAGACCAACAAATCGTTGGAAGTACTGGACGAACTAAACTACCTGTACGCCCATCGCGAGGAAGAATTGAAGGAGAAGAGACGTACTGTTGAATTATTAGAAGCAGAGAAGGAAGAATTGGCGAGGTCATTAAAGCACCTTACCATTCGAGCTGATCAAGGCGACGAAAGATCAAAACTGCTCGAGATTGAATTGGAGCAAGCTCGAACAGAGTTGAAAAAACAGACAGAGCATGCCAAACGGTTGGAAGCTGGCCTTGCTGAGATCGAGCAGCAAAGGACAGGTGCTCTCGAAAGTCGTGTGGAAGAACTAGACGAACAAGTAGAGAAGTTACAGACACAGCTTTCAACCAAAACCGAAGAGTGCACAGCAATGCAGCTAATGCTGGATCGGCATATGGATAAGATTATCGAGTTGGAGGGACTACTCCAGGAACTGCAGTATCTCAAAAATGTGTCAGCGTCAAACGATAATCCTGTAGTGGCTCAGGAAACAACAGAGTCGCCAACGGAGGAAAAATTTGAAATAACTTCTCCAGCTGAAGAGAGTAAATCGGCGGCATCTGTACATGATGCGTCGGTAGCCAACGGAGAAACAGAATGTCATCCCGATAATAAGGCAGAAGACGAAACAAACGAACCCGATAAGATCTCACAGTTAACCAAGGACAATGAGATGTTAATGAATCACATTGCAGACTTGGAAGGCCAGCTGGTCCTTCAGCGTAACAAATTGACGCTGGAAAACAAACATTTGGAGCTTGAGGTCATGAAGTTGACATCAGCTAATGATCGTCTAGAGAAGGAGATGGAACACGTGGTGTCACGAAATAATGGTGATCGGGAATCTTTTATGTCTTTGCCGACGCCCCGCGGATGTTCATCGCCCTTTGTGCTTCAGCGAGAGTTATCTTCCCCAGGTGCAGGCGAAAAGCAACCATCCGTCCGTCTGTCGGACCCACGACCTGGATCTGTTTTGCGAGGAGCACGAAATGTATCTAGCCTTCCACCACCACCCTCCGCACCTCCAACAAATCCACTCCCGCCCATTCCTGCTAGCGTACCGAATTCGCCTGGACCTACACCTGTTCGTTCCCTTTCTTCTCCAGTACTGAACTACAGAGATAGTGCATCCACTTCAACTTCACTGAGTGAACTGATAAACAACAACAATACCAATTGTAACAGCAGTAACGAGAATCTTACGTCACGACAATATGAAAAAATTATTCGTTCATTCCAACGCAAGCTGCACAACTCGGAGAAGGATGTAAAAGCTCACCAGCAAGTCGTAGCTAAATTGGAAGCGCAACTTTCGCGATCTGAGGCAGCTGTACGGGAAGTTCGGAAACAGCTCAATACACTTACACAAGAAAAACAGCAATCCAATGGTGAAGTAGAAGAGCTAAAAGCCCAGGTTTCTCAGATACAGCAAACGATGGTCGACCAATGTGATCAACTAAAGATTGAATTGGAAAGCGAAAGGCACTTGCGAGATAAAGCAGAGAAAGGACGACGAATTCTAGAGAGTAGAATGGATGAACTGATTAAGAAGAAAAACAAATTCATGTGCTTTTGATCCATCGTAGTTTAGTATTATTATTATTTTTTGTACATTTGCATTATATCAACTCAAAATTTAAGGTACATTTTTGGACCCAAATAAATAAGCTCATTTGGCATGAAGATCGTTTAGCATCTTAACTGTAACTGATGACTGTACGGATAACCCAATAAATGAAGGATTGGAGTGATCACTTCTTGTATGACTCTTGAACATGTGATTCTGAGCTATGCCTGCCAGGGCCTTCGTTTGTTCTCTGCAAAAGCATGAATTACTGCCCATTGAGGCAACTTAACAAATTAAGCACGTCTGTTATATCAAGGAAGCAGCGCTAAGGCAGTATTCTATGAAGGCTTTAAGATTGTCTAATTCACGATCGGTAGCTACGTATTCCGTATATATTAGATACATGAAAAATGAATTTATGCAGAGATTAGGTTTTTCTTCTTTGCTTCGTGGAATTTCGAAAGCACGATCTGACACTTGGTTTCCCTGCAAAGGTCGCTCACGCCAGACTTGTCCATGCGGTCGAAGAAGGTGAGACCAGCACCACGTTCGACGGCATCCAGCGGAACCTTGAACTGCTCCAGAGGGGTCTCATCAGAGATCGGTTGATTGGGGAGGACAAAAGCACCAACACTGTATTTGCCGTTGCGTTGCGTCATGATGACCTTATAGAAATGGGTTGGGACAGCGACATTGGGAGGATTGCCGATCACTTGATACTTGACATAGAACTTTCCATCGTTTTCCTGATGGGGAAGGTACAGAGGACCGGTAAACACATACACATCCGAGAAGGATTTAGTCAACGAACGGCAGAACGTTTCGAGATGGGCCCAATCTAACATATGGATGATGAATATAAAATAAAGATAGCAAGGCATTCCAGAACGTACAATCTCTGTTGAAACCGTCACCCACTTGAGGTGAGATGTTGGTCAGATAAAACGTCTCATTCATTGCCTCTTGATTATTCTTCACGTCTGCCGCAGGTACCATATGACCACGGTCAAAATTACTCTTGAAATAATCAGACAAACGTGCTCTAAATTGTGGAGGAATGGTATCGTCTTCCTTGAACTGGGATTTGCTTCGTTCCACACCTTCGGCACGTTGAAGCGACGCAGCTGTAAGATGCTCGGCTACCCAGTTCGGGTTTCTATCCCTGCGATTGTATGATGCAACATACGCGTTACGGTACACGACGTCACTGACAGGACCTACGCCTAGGTAAGCATATCAAACTGATCAAATAAAGTTACGTACCAGGGAAGCCGAATGGCAAAATGGTCTTTGCTTTCTCAATCAGTTCAGGAGATCGCTGTTGAATTACGGCAGGGGGAGCAGGAGGTGGCGGCAACTGTGGTCTAGGAGGAGGTACATTCGTGGCCATTGAACGAGGTTTTTGCGAGAGCTTCTGATATGCAGCCAGGGAAATGGCGCCCAAGGCTGCACCTCCAACCAAGTAAGTGATACGTTCCGTTGCAGCCATGAAGCCAATTGTTCGTTTTTAACCCAAGAAGTTGACAAAGCCGAAGCGCCCAAGTCACAGTTGTCCATTATCAGCCACGCGCTTTTTGGGCACCCACCGGTACACTACAGAAAGATTAGTACATGCTGAAAGCTTTGTCGATCGATCGTAGCTTTCTGGAGCCTGTACGCCATGTTGCAATCCGGACAGGCATCTAAAATGGTACAATGAAGTATCTCGTTCTAAGTTAGTATAAATAATGATGCAAGGAGGAGTACACGAAATGCCCCATTTATTTTGTCCATAAAAAGGCTTTTAAAGATCAATTTTAGGTACAGTTTGCTACAATGCAGTAAGACACCTAGTAAGCGGAGTGTTCGATTGTATCGGACGCTAGCATCACTGATCTACAGTAGGATGACATAGAAGTTCGTTTATTTAGTGCAAGCTTATTCAGGATATAAGGTAAGTATGGATACGGCTACTTAGCAATAAGATATGAGTACATGTTATGGCGCAAGCTATCAGAATATTAAAGAATAGCAGCGGTTCCTAATTGTCTAACGTCACATGCATGTTGGACTTCCAAAGCCGCACTAAATTGCCAATTGGGAGAGGTACACCACATCTAGCGATACGACTGCACCTACAGGCTCAAACGAATGTGAAGGGAAATTCCGAATATACCGTATCCCAATACAATTGCTAGAATTATGCGGGTTTGGAACATTACAACATAGATGATTACAGACAAATCTTTCGGAAATGGAATAATGGTTTTGGAATAAACGTTTGCGTCAACTAGATGTCCTTTTGCGCTCAAGCTGAATAACTTCTGCACTGGAAAGCGATGCGTCTTTGCGGGGAGAGGTGGTTTATTTTGCGTTAATCCAAGGAATAGTTCGCACTTGCACAATCTGTACTTAAATTAACGCACTAATCCCCTTTTTTTTTTTCTTTGGCTCTGTTTATCTTTAACATCCCCGGTAAGGATGTCAATTTGTATACATACACAATTATTCATATATCGTTTAGCCTGCATGCCCTCTGTGCCGAACCGTCCTGGCTGTGGTGTAGCCCATTGTTCACCGCCAGGCAAGCAAGTATTATCGCACGCTGCGTTATCCAACTCCCACAACAGAACTTGGCCGGATGTTTGCATCGGTTCGAGACCTCTGCACAGCATACTTCTTACCACTGGCCCTTGTCGCCAGGATCTCCCCATGCTGGGCCTACCGGACTTAGGTGCGGGCTTGGCCCAGGCTTTTTGCCCTAATTACCCCTAGTCCGTAAGTAAAAAGACATGAAAGAATCTTTCATTTACTAACCATGAATGATTTTTTATGTTGCCTCAATAAATTATGCGTCCACCGAGGGCCAAGTTCATGTAAGTGTAGACTTATTTTGTGGTCAATTTATATACTGATAACCGCGTATTCAATTCTTCCTTTAGCTCAAACTTGGTACTTCATGGACGCATAGTTTAGAGTACCATAAAACGTTGTTCAATACACAGTAACTGCGGCTGCTGAATCAAGCTATGAACTGGCAACTTTTAGGAGGAAACTGTTGACGCAATTCACTCTCAGACAAAGCAAAATTTATGTCCAGCCAACACAAGCGTCATTTTCGTCTGCGCAAACTCTCGTGCAAAAACAGTAGATCTAATGTCTTCTCTTGCAGACGAACTCGCGGCCGATCTCGATTTCGATTCTGGTGATGAAAACAGATCTAATTATGACGAAGAGGAAGAAGAACGTGAAGACACCATTATGGGCAGCGAAGAGCCCGAAACTGGTGACAATGAAGATCGATCTGAACAGACGACATTAGTCAATGAACATGATATCAAGAAAATTGCGAAACTCTTGTATAGCAAAAGCACACAAACCATCCTTCAGGTATCTACATATCCAGGTCCTATCATTCCGTACTTATTCCTTGGTTGTGTAGCAAATCAGTTACTTCCAGTCAAAGGATGGCGAAACCACTGAACCTGCTGAGCAAAGTGACGAATATAAGCTTATCATTCAAGCCAACAGCATCACTGCAGATATTGACAACGAGATTCAGACTGTGCACAAGGTAGTCTTGAAATTTGCTATTGTTTAAGGATTCTTACTCTGTCTTAGTTCATTCGCGATCACTATGCTCCCAAGTTTCCGGAGCTCGAATCACTTGTACTAAACCCTCTCGATTATGCTCGTACAGTGAAAGCGATTGGAATGGAAAAAAACATCACAAACGTGGATCTACGTCCTATCTTGCCTTCGGCTACGATTATGGTGATTTCCGTGACAGGCACCACGACCGAAGGACGGGAACTGACACCAGCAGAATGGAAAATAACTGAGGAAGCTTGTGACATGGCATTAGAGCTTGACGCAGCGAGGAAAAAGGTTAGGATTAAGTAAGTGTCATGTACAGTGCTAAGAAGATAACATCTTTGCTTTCTTCTTCAGATCATGAGTTACGTTGAATCACGTATGACGATCATAGCACCAAACCTTTCGCATGTGGTGGGCAGCTCAACTGCTGCCAAATTATTAACTGCTGCTGGTGGCTTAATGGCGTTTTGTAAAATTCCTGCCTGTAATGTGCAGGTTTTGGGACACAATCGAAAAACACACACTGGATTCTCAAGTGCCCATATGGAAAGACATACCGGATATATCTATCATTCCGAATTGGTTCGTTCTGTGCCTGCAGATCTTCGAAAGAGGCTGGCAAAGAAATTAGCAAACAAATGTGTGCTGGCTGCTCGCTGCGATGCTTCCAAGATGTTCCCAAATGGTAAACTAGTAAACAAAAAGAGGATGCGTGAGACTGATTATAGGAGCTAGGCGAGAAAGGTAAAAGCATGCGAGAAACGATTGATCAAGAAATCGATAAATGGCAGGAACCCCCTCCAACAAAGGTGATCAAGGCATTACCAGTGCCAGATGAAGGACCAAAGAAACGAAGAGGTGGTCGAAGGTAAAAAGAAGAGTTTATACAATGCAAGGAAAAAAGTACTGACGTTTCTGTTTGTAGAGTGAGAAAGATGAAGGAAGCTTATGCTATGACGGAGCTTCGTGCTGCACGTAACACGATGGCGTTTGGAGAACCAGAGGAGGAAGTGGTCTTTGGTGATGAAACAGAAGGCCTAGGAATGGCTGTTAAGCAGACTGGAAAAATCAGAGCTTCCACTGCGGACGTGAGAAACAAGGGTAACGTTCATTTTTGTACCATTATGTGTTCAATACTAAATTGTCTTTTAGTGAAAGCACCCAAGCAGAAATCATACAACACATCAGGCACTGCCTCTGGTTTGGCATCATCACTATCATTTACCCCAGTTCAAGGTATCGAACTTATCGATCCTACGGCTGCAGCAGCGCGTGTGAAACAGGCGAACGAAAAATACTTTGGTGATGGAGCATTTTCCATAGTTAGGAAATAGATGCTATCTTAACTACGTGAAATGATTGAACCTCGAATAAACATTTGCGTCACCTCAGTATCCTTTGCCTTGACATCGAACCGATCTTGCGCTGAAAAGCATAGAATTTTTACGTCCATGGGCGGACCAATTTTGATGAGAGTAAATTATCCGTTTGTTGCCAAATCATCCGCTAATAACCACATACTCAGTTCCTTCCTTAGCGTAAGATTGAACCCTCGTGGATGCAAAGTTTGCATAAAAACGCGTTGAATAAACAGTGTGTTTTAATGTCATTAGAAAATTTATTGCTATCGTTTAAATCTCCAGCTCGGCCATCGACTGATCGATGTGCTTCAACTTAAGGAAGATGTCGCAGCCGTAACCGTTCATGGATACCAATGTTAGTGAACCGCCAAAATAACGAGCATACATGCGTGCCAAGGGCAGACCAAAACTAACAACATCTTTGTCAGTAAACCACATTAGGAGTCGTAAAAGCCATTTACCCTAATCCTGCCAAAGGGCCACCCACACCACTTTGCATTGCCATTTCCGCTATTCCTCTGAAAACACTTGACGGATCATCTTGATCCTCAGCCGCTTTTGAAACGGTTGTGTAAGAATACTCAAAAACCTTATTGAGATCCTGCTCGTCCACCCCTCCACCCTGATCACGGATACGGATACCAATGTCCTCTCCTCCGTGGCTAATGGTGATTTGTATGGGGGGTATGTCGGTGCGATTTATCTTCCGGGCGAACTCGATAGTGGCCCGATGTGAATTCTTGAGCAATTCAGTCAGAATATATTCCAGATGAACTGGAACATACGTAAAGGTTGTATCCGTATGTCCGTCAATGATAGTTTCGGGACTCTGGCCATAATTGAATTCACAGAGTTCGGCCACAAAATCCGCACATTGGCGGATCAGCTTACTGGGATTCAGCTGAGTGTCAATGATTCCAACATATCCATTCGCTTCTGCAGGAGGCTGCATCAAAGCGATCGCCTGCTCCGCAATTAACCGAATACCTATCCGGGCGTGGATCATCTCATCCAGAAATATTGCCATGTCTTGATTATTCATGTACTGTTTACATTCCAAAAAACCTGATAATATTCCAAGTTGGGAAAAGACATGTATGATAATATCTGCAGACGTACCTCTTGCCAACGTAGGGATATTATCTGTGTGACGAGCGACAAGATCTTGTAATTTATCAGCATACTCCAAGTCATCTGTGTTGTCGTTGCGGATCTGTGAGTACGGCTCCAGACTTTCAAATGAGTCATAGTAGAGTTTGTAAATCTGTTTAATGTACGGATTGGTACCGACGATGAATGGTAAGCCTTGGAATGCACGAACACGTCGTGCTAGTCGAACAGGAAGTTCCGTACGCGCATAATGAGCACATTCTTGTAATCTTTCTTTGGATAATGGTGGTTGTCCAAAACGAACAAGTTGTTTCAATGTTACCGGTTTGATGGGTCGGTTTGCATACTACACAATGGAAAACAACATGAAAGAAATGAGCTGCTTCCTAGGAATTGACAATTGCTTACTGTGACAATCTTATCGTCATAAAAATTATGTACTGCTGGCTTTACAGATGCTTTAGAAGTAAAGGTTCGAGTGTTGAATACGCAATGAAGTTCTCTGCGGAAGGAATGGCGCAAATACATCGAAAAAACTGGAAGAAGCACGCAATTTTTCTCACGGGCCCGAATTTCTTTTGCTTCGAAAACGTTGACCCGAGCCCACAGTTGTACGTGATCAGAACCCCGGACACCAAATGGGTCATTTATGAGCTAACTAGGTTAACAATCTCCCGCCACTAATGGATGAGGGTTTGAATGGTGGTGGCCAGCTATTGCTATGGCTGGCTGTATGTAGATATACGTTACGGACATTTACAGCTACTATTTCATCACTAATAAGGACAGCGTGGGTTTTGCCAGCATCTGGCTTTACTTCTGCGTTTTCAAATGCCGTCCATTGCAACATGGACGGATTTGGAAGAAAGGGTGCTTGCCAACCATGACGATATGCGTAGAACCTCTAAGGAAGCACAGTGGCGTCAACATCAGGAAAAAAAAAATAGTCATTAGATGCCTGTTTTTCTTAGAGCCCCAGCTTTCTTCGTTAGAATTGAGTTTATTGGAGCCGATATGTCCTCCCTGACATCGAGACCGAGAATGTTACATTTTCAGAGGGTAGTGACTATCAGCTTGTCCTATCTTCTTTCTGGTCGTTTGGTTCAAGGAATGGGAATTTCGCTCAGAGATGACACGTTTCTAGGCTTCGGAGTATTCTTGTCATATTTGGCGCTTATGTATGGTTTCCGTTTGAGTTTTGCAGGTCTATATTGATAGAAATTCATTTGATATTTTGTTTGCATACCTCGTCTCATATCGCGATTGTTAAACTTAACAATACCTGTATGATGCGATAGACTATGAATAATTGAAGAAATCGTGTTCCGAGTTTCGTACTCCTGATCGATAAAATTTTATCATAGTTTTCTTCGTCGCAGGCTCTGAATCGAGAAATGTTTGCGGCGCCTGGATGTACGGTTGAATCCACAAGTGTGGTACTATTTCCGCGAACTTGTGGATTGTACTCGGTGATTATCTCTCGCAACTCCGTCTGCAGCCGCGAAAAGGACTGGAAGGGGCAAAAAATGCCTACACCCTTGGGTTCGCTGTATTTATGTGGTTCAAAAGAATTGCTACCGCTGGAGAAGATATCGCTGCACGTTTTTATTCTTAGAATTTCGTGGATTCGATGAAAAGCTTTTATCCATCAGCAATTGCTGATTTGAGATCGGGCTTACATCATTCCCAAGTATCGCTTCCAGACTGGTACAACTAAGCCCATCTCAGCTTTAAGGATGTCTACTTTGGACATCTAAAAGCTATATATATCTGTAGCAATTACGGCACACAGCTGATGCTGCTGTTGATTCTGTTCATGTCAGAAAACTTTGTGATACGAAAATACAGCCGCAGAATAATAGATGGATACTAGTTCTCCTGAGATTCCAGGATAATCAAAGCGATTATTTTGTGGACTCTGTTGCAACATTATTATTGACAAGCAGGTTTCAGTGGTAAAAGTCTGTCGGTATACTGAAAAGCAGCCAATAGAACGATCACCATTTCTATTCTTTTGGCGATGGATGCGTGACTTTGTCATGCCTTTTACTTATGCGTCATTTGGCCGCACGTTACCGAATAATGGATTTCAGTCCAACTGCAACGGCGAGATTGACGTCTCTGCGAGCTCGCACTACAGCTACCTCCATCGTAGCAGAACAGCGAAATGTTGCTACAAGCATTGATGACCAAGTCATTCCTGAGAAAAGGCTTACCTGCAATCATCCTGTGAGAAGGATCTTCCATGGCTACATCATTGGTAATTTGCATGACATGGATCGATATGTATAGGTTATAACGTTTCTGCCTTTTTAGGCAAAGGGGGCAAAACCATCGAGGGACTTAAAATGACAACGGGTGCACAGATCATGGTATCAAGGTCTAAAGACATGGTCACGATCAAGGGAACAAATCAAGCAATCGATGCTGCAAAAGAGGCAATCGATCAGCTTGTGGAAAAGGCAAGAATATATCTCCGTAATCCTGTGGATTGACAAATGTAGGCCTATCGTGCGGCTCGTCCCACTCACTTTTTGTCCCTACCGATTGTGTCTCCGGACGTCCATATTCAAGTCGAAGAATTTCACCGTTCCATCTTATCATGCGAAGGAATAGATCCATCCGTGCTGATTGCTCCCGTGAATTTGCATATAACGATTAATGTTTTCAAGCTACTAGAGCCATCTGACGTTAAAAGTGCGGTCGAATTTTTCAAGACGGAATGCCCAGGTGTCGTTCACTCGGTACTTCAAGGAAAGCCTCTCGTCATCGACCTTAAACATCTGGATGTCATGCAACCTAACCCTGGTAGGCTTGATATAGCCGAAATGTGATAAGTAACGTTGAACAGAAGCGGCTCATGTCCTATACGTTAAGGCTGAAGATGAGACGTTGCATGATTTGTGTGGTAAGATTTGAGATTACTTTAATACATCAAATAACGATTTTAGCCTCCCTGATTGATAAGATGGTCGAAGGCGGATACTTGAAACGAGAAGAAATGCAACCACTCAAGGTGGGACAAATATCGCGAAAAGCTTTCAACACATGGCTAATTCTGTTCGCTAATAGATACATATTACCCTTGTCAACACGTCCCATCGAGAACCCAAACCGAAGCGTCGCACTCCATTCAACGCAAAGGCGCTACTTGAAGAATATGGCAACATTGATTTTGGAACGGTGCAACTGGATTCCGTGCACCTTATGAAAATGGGACGAACTGGACCGGGGCAGACCTATGTTAGCTTAGGCTCTATACCACTTTAAAACAGAAGGCTACAACGACACATGGGCACTAGGGGACACGTTTAGATAAGGCTTACACATCCCATTTTGAAAAAAAAAGATACATTTGTAATTTATTCACGCCACAGGTACTGTTGTATGCCTCGCGAATGACAATAAACTTTTTACAATTTGGACAAGACGGCATCAGCGCCAGAAGCACTCAGACCTGGACCATCCTCCACACCCACATACTTGATGACCAAGTCATCAATGTACAGGGCAAAGCGCTTGGAACGAACTCCCATGCCTGCTTTGGTCAAGTCCTGTGTCAATCCAAGTCTTTCGAAGAAGCCGGAGCCGCCCTCGCTGGCCATAAGAATCTTATCAGTGGTGCCGCTCACTTTCGCAAAGGCATGCATGACAAAGCCATCATTCATGGCGGTACAAATGATGACATCGATACCCTTCGCCTTGAGCTCTTCATATTTTTCCAAGTATCCTGGCACGTGCTGCTCAGAACAAGTAGGTGTGAAAGCGCCTGGTGTCAAAGATAACGATTGTGAGCCGAAAAATTATGACACCTCCCTAAGTGGGATGCTACCTGGAATGGCAAAGATAACCGCCTTTTTCCCTTTCAGTTGTTCGTGCAAGTTGTAGGCAATGGGACTAACAAGACGCGTCAATGACAAACTCAATGAGCAAAAGGTTTACCGAGGACAGGCCTTCAAATCTTCGTCTTTATCGTAAGGCACGTATTTAAGCGCGACATCAGGAATCTTCACTCGCATTAGCTACTGAAGTTAGGGTTTTTGCAAATATTTCCTGTACCTTGTCACCAATTTCGACCATGCTGAATATCTCGAGTTGAAGAAGTACTGGTAGCACGAGTGAACTGAGATCGGCTTTAAAGGCGAGGCTTTAACCGCCGCTCCAATCAATGTTTGAGTATAGCTTTGTAATGCTCGATGGTATAACTAAGTCTGCCTTACACTGAGAAGGTTCCGCTAAGCTAACAGGTCTCTACGTTTCGCCAAATCGTTTTGTTACCTTTTAGTACCACTCTTGATACAATTGCAAAGTATCATGGTATGTTGTGCAGTTATTGAAGGGCATCTCTTGCAGCTAAAGCATCAACGTCTCGGTAATTGCTTAGCAACTTCTATAGAATGTCTCCGCCTTGTTAAACGGCGCTCAAATTCATTCTGAGCTGTTGCAGTGACTCCTACCGCTGACAGCTGACACATCGTCGTGCTGCAATAAGCGGGTCCCCGAGTACTATTGTTTCAAATGTTTCTAGACACAGTTATTAGTTCCATTCTGACAGCTAAGATGATATCTTTCTATCCGTTCCATTTTCCGAGCATCCTCGCAGAATGACATAAAGCGCCATGTTCCTGGAATAAGAAGAACTTTTTTTTCATCGGATAAGGCAGCAAACTCTTGTGCAGAGCACGGTAACAGTTTCTTTGAGTAGCTGAGGCTGTTGTATTGCGTTCAACTCCGCCTAACTAGAACAACCCCATGCATAACCGAGTACCCAGCAAATATCACCATGCCTTTGGTACTCTAATCATGAAGGGCTTTTTCATGTTGTGTCCAAGATGCTCCCCCGGCAATTATTCTCTCGCATGCTGGATCGTGTCTCGTTGGATTATACAGTTCTTATCCAAGCTCTATCGGCCTCAAAACAGGAGGCACTTGGCTCATGCAAGTCTTACGTGCAAGATTTTCCGTCATTCGGGGATTTTCGGTCTGGCGACAAAAAGGGAAATCAAGTCCATACATAGCGTTTCCATGCAGATAGCTGAGAATATCCACATGGTAGACTGTCAACGAGGCATATGGATTGCAGCGAAGTCTCGTTTAATTGTACATTGCAACGACTAACTTATCCTCTTTGTCTCTATTCCTAGTTTAGATATGCTAGCTTTTGGTTAACCTTTATAAATTCTGTGGAACTTTACTATTTGCATTTTACATGTTTTTAAGGCGTGTTCAAGACTATATCAACGTTCTCATAGAAAAGGAAGAGATAGAAATGTTTGAAAACCGAATATAGACCCGCTGGAACCCGCTGGAAAGCGCAGATGCATGATATTTCTGTAATGGCTAGGCGCAAGAACACTAACCGTCAGTTGTACACCTTCGTTATCAGATATATATATATATTATAATTAGCATGAGTATCTACTTTTCAAACAAGACAAGGGCCATACGTTTTAGCTCAAATATCCTTTAATGTTCTGCGGACTAACGGAGATTACGCCACGTATACCATATCTATCTACTAAAAGCGGCTTTAAAAGATTTAAGATAACCAGCGCTTATTCGTTTGATCTGCTAACTTTCGAAATGCTGAAGCCTTTTCCACATTGCGGTCTACGCCTACACCCTCTTTGTAACACTCAGCTATTGCCTGTGGCACGATATTCATATCTGACTCAACAAGGCTCATTAAAAGTCCAAATCCAAAATCCTGATTACGCGCTTGACCACACCATCCTTTCAAATGATACGCTGCCACCATCACCTTCGCATGTGGCTCAAATAGAGCGATTGATTCAAATAGCTGGTAAGCTTCTCTTCGGAGCTCTTCTGCCTCAGAATCGTCCTTGGATAGACTCGCCATATGATGCTTGAGCTTCGCTATCGCCAGTCTTGCAGCTGCATCGTTTCCAGTTTTATCCCTGACTCCAGGGGTGCGCCGAATGGCATATTCATACCACCTCTGGGCTTTGGCGTAATCAACTCCAAGTTCCTCATGGTATCCTCGTTCGTAATATTCGCCTATCATAATGGCAGATATGTGATTTCCTCTCACTGCTGCGACAAAATGATGCATGAATGCTAACTTCCGATCCTGCGTAATAATATACAGTTTGTCTGACGATAAGAATCCCGAGTGGTAGAGCTCGCCTAATCTTTGACAAGATTCGGTCGCAATCCTACGTGTTTCCTTTTCAAAGATATCCACAGCTTCGCGGTATTCCTTTACGTCCCACAGATGTTTTCCAAGTGTATAGGCAGCAATATAATGTTTTTCTTCTGCCTTTCTTAGATATTCCACCGCTAAAGACTCGTTCAATGTAGCTCCTCCGATACCGTTCAGGGATCTATATCCATACTCATACTGACTTTGTATATCGCCATTGTCAGCACGATGTTTTAAATCGACAACGTTTCTTCCGTAGATCATATCAGGGGGCACCCTTTTTGGGACATTATACCGAATGTGCCAGGCGACTGTCCTTAGCTGATTCTTGGTGATATCGTTCGTGATTATTCCGACGAGGTTTTGGGCACAGGTGCGTCCAGCGTGTTTCTTGAAACCTAGATAAACTCTTTTGTTCCCATCGATAGTCTCTACACTTTCAAAGACAAGAGTATCATCTAAGTGAGCATATCCATAATCGATTGTCTGCACTGCTTCGTCGTCCGGTCCATCGCTCTCTGGAAGACAACGTATAATTTTCCTATTTATGTGTGAGTACATCTGATGATACGCTGTCTAGTATCTAACCATTGCCAGTCAAGGGTAGATCCTCCCAGTTCTTCTTTCCTTTGCAGGTACATATCATCATTGACCAGTTGACTAACAAGTATATATTTTTGACTTGGTTTTTCTCCACGTTTGATACGAACGATATCACCGTATCTTATATATCGTTCACCTCGGTCTCCTGCATTGTATGCTGCGGATTCATTAAGAAGTTCAACAGATAGCATATCTTTCGACTTTCTTGGTGGTTTCCTTTGATCTTCTGATATGCCGCCCTCTTCTGGTAGGACGTGGTTGTGTACTGATTCCTCGATGTTTGCAAATTTATGGAATTTCCACTTTCCTGTGACATCCGCGACAAGCATAATGCCCCATTGGCAAGAATGCTCTTCGTTTGATTTTGCTAGCGGATCTTTGAAGTCTCCGTTCGATATATTACGACGAGAACAGTAAATGCATACAATCTATTTTCAAAATAAGCTACCGTGTTATCCCCTTCACATATACTCTTACATGCTTCGTGATTTCCTCTGTTATAATTGTAAATTTATGATCCATGCAAGCATTGCGACAATAGTTCATCGCAGTGTCGCTGTCCGAGAATTCCTTTTTCAACAGTTCTTCAAATAGAGCATCTGTCTACATGGTACCTTTTAAAAAGTCGTCCCTTACGTTGCTTATGTACCTACATGTGTACGGGTTTCTGGTGGATGATGGCCTTGCTCGTCTGTGGGGGGTGGACCGTAAGGGGCCAGCAAAAACGAAAATCCATGCAGTATGCGATCTTCAGCAAGTGTTATGTTGTCAAAAGTTTGTAGTATCTTGTACTGTTGGTCCTGATCCAACAACTGATAGATTGGTCTCAATTGTCTCAGTTGTATGACGACTGGGTTGGAAGTGATCGTATCCATCCAGTTATTGATATCATTCCAGACCAACAGCTGGGAATCTCCACCTTATGAAATCGTAATTGGTTTAGGGCAATTAATGAAGAATGTCATCACTCACCTATGGCGTCCCAGTATTTGCTCTTTTGCAACGACCTTTCGATATCAGTGGTGATCTCTTTCTTGATAAGTTCCCTCTCGGTAGTGGTCAAAGCACCACGGCGTTGGTCACTGCGTAGGCTGTGCGGAATAAGCTTAGCGAATGTGGCAGAGGAGGCGTCGTCGGACAGGTCGTTCCAAACGTTTTTTCCTTCCTTCTCACTTTTGCTAAGCACCTCGTACATAACGCGACCACCTACATAACATGTTAGTCTTATGGCAAGGTTGTATGTCAAGTTCGTTACCAAATCGCACAACGCTTGGATAATAATATCCGTATTCCTGGAAAACGTCTTGTAAAGCACGGTATGTGTCAAAATCCGCGTTCCCTGTTTGTAATGCTTTGTTTATAGCTTCTTTGTATTGGCTAGTTGGTCGTATCAGTTCATCGTACAAATTTAGCTGGATAGGGACTTCTTTTTAGTACCTGTCAGCGATTCTGCGCGTGTAGTATATGACTTACCTCCATACATGTCAGGTAGGCGACACTGCATTCAGTCTTTGAAATGGACGCTTGATGTGTTTCAGCAGAGCAACATTTATTACAGGCGCTGATAGCGCTCCCGCTGAATGTTCTTTCTCCTGTTAAGTCAAGGGCGGTATCAACGTCAAATAATACATGTTTTACAATATTATTTGAATCAATTACGGTTCGCTCTGGTTGTTCGATATCGAGACCGTCTGTGAACTTTTTCAGCATGATCGCCTTAGAAATTGCGTCATATTTGGCGAGCTCCAGAGCCTTGCTGTTTGCTTCTACTCCATTAAAATGCACTCCTTGGACCAACTGAGGAAGTTCGACCATAGAGGCTTTATCTCTTTTATATAGTCTTTTGATCTCCAAACTCTGCATGTCACCTAGCAGTTCATACGTCGGCCTCAATCCTTTGAACTGGATACGGTGCTGATTTTGTCGTATAGATTCGATCCATTCTTCATAGTTTCTAAACGAATGTCCTCCTTCACGAGAAAAAGCTCATCAGTTTAGCCTGGATTTTGGACACTCTCTATACCGATTATCTCGAACTGCTTAGAAATAAGGCGAATAGAACCTGGATCGAGGATCTTCCCAATCGCACGTATGGGATTGGCTATCATCCAGCTCTCAGGAGGAACGTTTGGACCGATTGTGTGCACCAATCTGCCGCCTACAAACAAGTATATCAATCTGACGGCGATAATCCAAGCATGATCTTCTACCAAGAGTAATAATGGAAGGGTAATAGTACCCAAAGCGTCCAAACACTTGCTGTAGGCGTCTGTATTTCTCTGTGTCAGATTCAGCACTCAATGCTTGATCAATCGCTTCTTTAAATTTATCGGTCGCTTTGATAAATTTTCGATCCAGCACAAGCTATTATCCGTAATTAGTGATTTTGTGCGCAATTGCTCGTAGTAGCGACAAACTTATTTGTCGACAGCGGTGTGCGTGAATTTCTTTTTTGCTCTGTTACGGCTTACCTCCCTATGAGCTAGATACGCAACGAAATATCTACATCCACGCGTCGAAGATTGTAATTGCCCCCCACTTGCGTCCAGATAATGCGAGATGGCACCTCTCAGAAATCCAACATCTTCCACTGACGTTTCAGATAGCTCGGTGTGAAGAAAGGCATGTGCCTCTGTGGTGACTCCTAGCATCTTGTCGCGTACCTTGCATTCTATCCGTGGATTTCTGTCAGTGGATACCGATCGAAGTAAGTGGCAAATATCATCCTTGTTGATCAGTTCGACCGTCATTTCATCAGATAATGATCCGTTTACGTGAACACCTTTTGCTATGCCTGTCTGCTGGACTATAGTGGAACGAACTAGCGCATTTTGCATTTCAGAAGGGCCTATAAGAGCGTCTCTAGGGCTTATGACCGGTTTAGGATAGAAGCTGGTTGATGATGTTGTCCGGGGACGCTGGATATATTGTGTCGCATATATACGTTGGATCTCTGCGCTGCGTCTATCATCCAAAAGCTCGTAGATTGGATTTACATCAATCGCGTTAACAAAAGTTGGGGAAGTGATTGTACTATGCACCCAGTTCTCGATATTGACCTCATCGTTCAGCAAGCTTGTATCTCCGCCTGACATATTCGCATCAATAATGTTTGAAAAAGTTTAATAGTATTGAATACCGGAAGCTTCCCAACGAATATTTTCTTCCAAGGTTGTCTGGATTACTTCGGATAGTCTGCCCTTTAAATCACCTCCCGACGGTTGATGGCGAAAACTTCCTCCTAGTAAGTTGTCAGTTACATACTAATAATGCAGCTTCTAACCGATCACGATCCAGTATGGATAATAGTAACCGTAGTCTCTGAAAACGTTTTCCAGGGAGATAAACTTTTCACGATCATCGGGAGCTAAGATAGCCCTGTCAATTGCTTCTTCAAAATCTTTTGTTGCACTAACAGCAGCGGGCGGAATAAACACCTGTTTGAAGCAGTTATTACCCGATGGCCTTCATCTGCTTGCCAGACTAACATGTCGCCTGTGTATATCATAACTTCTCCATTGTTCTTGATCGTCCTCAAAGGCAGCAGCCTCCGACGCATCTTTAAACTGATGTATCCCAGGGAGTGGAAGTTTGTGGTAGTCAGGAACACGAGCCGACTTTATTGCGTATGCGTCAGCGATTGGACGGTCTGGGTAGAGATAGATATGCTGGCTGTGTTCCAGCTCAACAGCTTGCTTGTTGGCCGGTTTGCTTTTAGCATTTACTCCTCGTATCCAGCTTGAAGAGACATCGGTGGTTAACTTTTATGATATTGTTAACAAAGTGCAGGAAGGGTTGCGATTGCTCCTCACCGAAAGTATATAATCTTCCAACCGTAGTCGCGGCTTTTCCATGAGAAAAAAAAACTAACTAGCGAACTTGTATCAGCTGTTATCTTATATAGAGTGGCGTAAAGTTAAGGTTTGTGAACGAAGCGACCTTAACGGTGCCACAGTAGCATCATTGGACGCGATTACGGCGTCCAAACAAACCGCTGCTATTATCTGGCATCCTACAATCAGATTATGGTCGTCATCCTGCCAACGAAACTGCAGTGGATAATAGTATACTAAGCGATCGTCATCTAACACTAATCTTTGACCTGACTTGACAAGACCATATATGGTTGTCTTTGTGCATCCCGCTGAACGCTTAGTCATTTCATTCGCTCAACGCTTGTGCACCCAGGGTTAGAAAACTCCGTCGCCACCATGTTAGCTTTCCCTGACATCTACTCATGAACAAGACAATATCGTATTTGTAGCACCTAAAATTTGCAGATCCCGTTTCAAGCTATTTGGCGTCAACGAAACCATTAAATATTTGAAATAGATAATCTAGAACTCGAGTTAATGAGTCGCATCTGCGTTCCCTACGAAGGTTGTAGAATGTGCTATATGTAAGCCAGGCTCGCTGTCATATTGCCCCCAAGCATCTTTAGGCTCCCCTCAGTGGTCCATGCTCGCAAACTTCAGTGATTGTGATAGAGCTTTTTGATCCGGTAGCGGAGTTCTTACCTGAAAACATCTTCCACAAAATGGAACGTCACGCCCTTTTCGCCTGCTGTTCTCGACAAGGAGGAATCGATCTCGCCATGCGCAGGGTGCAGAGCCGTCTTTCGCAACAATTGTACTCCAATTTCTTGCAATGCTCGCGGCGGAGGGCAGCCATTTCCATGCCCATTCTCGAAGCGCGTAGACAATTCTCGGCAGGCACGATGGCCTTCAAGGAAGGTGGAGGAATGCGCGCAAGCTTTCTTAGCCCCTTTTTCGCTTCTCCAGATGAGGAAGAGGAAAACATACGACGTCGCAGTTATCCTCGCATGACAGCGAAGGAGACAGCAGCTTGTAAAGTTCCACCGACGCGTACCAAAATGCTTACCAGGGACTTTATCGATGACTCGCTGTACAACCCAAATTATGGCTACTTCTCTAAGCAAGCTGTCATTTTTTCACCAGAAAATGATTTTGATTTTAATGCTATGCGGGATCATCTAGAGTTTATGAATATTCTAGCACATTTGTACAAAGATATTGAGAGCGATGTCGATGAAGTCGACGAAGTAGCCCGGCAGGTCTGGCATACACCTACGGAACTGTTCAAGGTACGATACCAGGACATTCTGTAGCTTTGCTAATCTATGCGCATTTTCCTTCTTGTTTGGGCTAACTTTAGCCATGGTATGGCTATGCCATTGCAAAATATTTGGTGACAGAGTACAAGTTGAATCTCTATCCCCACAAGGACCTCATCATTTACGAAATGGGTGCAGGAAACGGCACATTGATGCTTAACATTCTTGATTATATCCAAAAGTATGAGCCATCTGTCTATCAGCGTACGCGATACAACATCATCGAAATTTCCGGCAAACTTGCAGAAAGACAGGCCGAACGTCAGGACGTCCGTGATGCTAAGGATCAACACACATGCGTCAAGATCATTAATAAGAGTATATTCGACTGGGACATCCATGTTCCCGAGCATTGCTTCTTCTTGGGAATGGAAGTTATTGTAAGTTAATGTAAAGGAAGTATGGTCATCCTCAAGGCTTTTTAATCTTTGTTCCTAGGATAACTTTGCGCATGATCTTATTCGCTACGACGTGGACACGCTGAAACCCTATCAGGCGTTGGTGAGCACAGACAAAGAAGGTGCATATACTGAAGTTTACGAACCGGTGGGCGAGGATCCATTGATTTCCCGTTATCTACACACACGCAGACAAGCTGGATACAGAAGCCCCGTGTTATCAAGACATCTCTGGCACAAACTACTCCGGAATTTGCCACTTGCTCCCAATTTGACTTCTCCCGAGTTCATTCCTACCAAACTCTTTTTGCTACTCGAAACCTTGAAGACTTACTTCCCTCAACATCGACTGGTTCTTTCAGACTTCTCTGAACTACCAGATGCAGTGGAGGGTGTCGACGCACCAGTAGTACAGACACGATACAAAGGCACAATGGTGCCCTGCTCGACATACATGGTGCAACCGGGCTGGTTTGACATCTTTTTCCCGACTAACTTTGAACTCTTGGCCGATATGTATCTCCTGGTGTGTCGTGGAGCAAAGGCAGGAAACGACAAGAATGTTAAGGTGTTGACGCATAGAGAATTTTGTGAACGATATGGTGATATAGATCGCACGACTACTCGCAGCGGAGAGAATCCAATGCTCATGTATTATGAAAATATGAAAATGATATTAACTTAAACCGTCTGAATGGGGTTTTCGCCGTTTATCATCATATGAATTTGACCGTTGTTATGTTGGGTTGACAAGAATTGTAGTACAATACTTATTTAAATGTGCTGTTTTGGGTGATGAAAGAAACGCCACGAGCTTCTCGAGAGGTCATCTTTTTCTTCCCGTATTCGGTAATCCAACATGCAGCAGCAGTAGTATGAAAGTCACACCCATGCGTACCTTTCTCATCCGCTTCCCCGTCTTCACAAGCCCTTCATACAATGAATGGGTAAGCATTCTAGTAACCTGTTCGAGGACATTGAGCTCTTAATCATGGCATAGACTTGATTTCGACCTGCACTCGCGAATTCTTATGGGATTGGCCGAAGTGCTGGCCGATTCCCGAGCAAAAGCATCGGACGATGACATTGGAAGGCTTGTTGCCAAATGTCCCCCAGTACCCCTTGATTCACCCGATGATGTTACTATTTTCACACGCGAGAATGCGCCTAACGTTGGCATGCTGGTATGATGGGAGAAAAAAGACTATCGCCTTCGTTATGTTTGTCGACTTGACGTATACTTCTTCCTATAGACACGCCGCTGTCAACAGTCCTTGACCGCCTTGGTAAAATATGCTACCAATGCCACCGAAGAACGACAGTTGGAACTGCTACCTAGGTTACTTGCATATGTGCGATACCTCCCTGCTTATACGTGGGAAGAAACAATTCTGTACAAAGGTATACATACTGGGCTGTCATCATAGTGAGAGCATGGCTGACATAACTTCGCAAATAGATCTTCCTCCTTCAGACATGATCACTTACAGCCTAGTGTCCGGTATTCTTGAAATCGGTTACAAGCGACCAGAGATATATGATAGGGTGATTGACGTGTTGTGGAAATTCGGAGAATGTATCGTGCATGAATTGGCAAAAGGAAATGGTAAGCGACCAACAGGCTTCTGTTTGGTGGCTAACAACCATCATAGTCGAATATACCATCACATTCATTCTCCCGGCTTTGGCTGGTTTGGCACGTGCGCTTCAACTCTCTCCTTATCTTTATAAACCAAATCAACTGCTTGCATTATGTCAGAATACGCAACTACTGATCCGAGACGAGACGCTGGGTCATATCCAAGAAGCTATCGACACCTGTATAGGAGAGCACGATACTTCAACCTACAGCCGCTGCGTTTTAGCAACATACTTCGAAGAAGGCATGCCGTTAAGCAGCAACAGGGTTGTATACGATCTGTTGGTTGTGCTACGCAACGTGACAGCCCGTGTTATCAATGGTCTTGCAAAACCTATGGATACCCACCCCTCTAAGCGACGACTGAAAAAGCTTCACTTGACGAATGATATTGAAACCGCGTGGTCTACATTGATGCACGGCACTGTACAGGTGGACGAGCGAAGCGAACACATTAAAAAGAACCTGCGAGCCGTTTATATTATGAGTTTGGGTTATTACGATGACATTCGCAAATACGCCGAGAAAATTGCTCAAGATGGAAAGAAGTGGGCCCCGCATGCTTATATGCAAGAGATCCTCGGTACTAGCTTGGTAAGTCCACGGAATAAAGGGCATAGATTGAGCAATCCCACTGACCTTCATGGTTCAGCATGTTGCTGCACTTGCATCTATCTATCTGCATGAAGTGGATGACGTTCTTATCGACCATATATCCCAAAGTCTTTTTGGTGCTCCTCACGTCGAAGACTCGTGGGTACATATAGCGTCCCTAGATGCTGCCGCACTTCTTGCTGTCAAGTAAGTTTACACACAGTACTGGTACTGATGTCCTAACAAACGTTATGTCTGTATATGTAGCTTTCCTCATCTGAATAGCAGCATGACCAATACTATCTGCCGATTTCTGGCCACACCTTCTCTCGTATTTGAACTCAACACAGAACAAAACGGTAAAACTATTAGCGTACAACAGTTCGCAATTGTGCGTCTAGCACAATGCGTTCAGGTAGGATGGTTTGTCACGTAATCTTTATCGTACTGAAATCCATCACAGATTAAGCCACAGGCACAAATGTCTCAAGCAGCTATCTCAACTCTGTATGCCCTCTTGAACGAGATAACACGTTATACTGAGGAAGAAAATGCAAGCGTCAATGAAAGATTCAGTGCATCCTTTGGAGGGAAGAATGTTATCTCAGGAGCCCCTGCAGTGAATGATTTGAGTGAAAAACAGAAACAGCAGGTGTGCGCTAATGCTCTTTCTGCTATTGTCGGCGTCGCTGTCTATCTGAAGGATGAAACGGTAACAAATCACCAATGTACCGCTATGCTTATTGATCGTGTCCATTAGATTATGGCTCAGGCACTTTCTATGTTGGTGTTACGGCGCAAGACCCTTTCAACGGCTGCCACGACACAGTTAACTCGCAAGTTGGTGGATCTTGCACTTGTGAGTCCCGTCAATGTCTTCAACGACATCATCAACCTTTTCTCTACGTTGGGCCGTGAATCACTAATGGTTGATAACCGCCAGCTAAGCGATTCTGTAAGTTCTTGACATGCAAATGTGAGAAAATAATTCTAACAAGCGATAATGATAGATTTTGGGAGCCCAATTAAGATTGGCAAGCGAGCTGTCTGCCAGACCAGAATATTACCACACATACCTTATCAACCTGCTGACTTTGTTTGTGGAGAATGGCAATTCCGTTCAGCGCACTCTAAACAAAACAAAGAAAGATGCCGAATATCCTTTGGCGGCTAAGTTAGGCACGCTATTGCCTGTACTTAAAGTGCTCCTACAGCACAAGGATTTTAATCCTCATCACGATCCAAGTGAAGAAACAGTTACTTTGTTCCGTAACGCCTGGTTTCACTGTGTACTGTTTGGCTTCGTCACGGAAACGATGTGGATTCGCGAATGGCATGATGCTATGCTGGTTATCGCCAAAAAGACTCCTGGACTAGTAATCGAGAGTGCTACGAACTACCTCGAAAGCGATCTCGAATATAATTCTGTACTTCGTGGAGGCAATACTGCTGATCATAACCTTGCCTCTATGCGCCAAAAATTGACAAGCTATTTGCCCGCGCTGGCGTATGATATCAAGTACTTCTCATTTGCGCAAGTGATTTTCGTTTTGAGTGTCTACCACATCGAAATGATGCGAAGTCATATGGGCGATTGTAGCTATGTCTTGCGTTATTTCATGAACGAAGGTGTCAATAACAGCACCCTAGCCAATGCACTCGAAGCTATTGCGGAGCGTGTTGCAAATGCATTCATCAAGAATTCGTCTTCCAAAGCGGTAGGCCAGGTGTTGGACGACGAGCTTTCCAAGCAGTTGGCTAGTTTATTGAAGCTTTGCTGCCACCGACTAAAGAAGGTCCATCAAATGGCCCTTAAGACAACAGAACGAATTGTTATCGCCTTCCCTCAAGTATTCGCCGAAAAGTCGTTGATCACTCTCCTGCTGGAACTAGTTCAACTTCTTTGGCTCAGCTGCGAAGCAGAATACCGTGACGAGGTACAACGTTGAAAGAAATGTATCATCGATCCAACTAACGAACGTCTTAGTACTGCCCTATTTTCCACTTCACTTCGCCAAAAGCAGGTGTGACACTTGAACTGGGCGATTCATTTGTCTACCGCAAGGAAATCTGCACGCGGTTTTACGAAAGTGCCAAAAAATGGTTGCAGATCTCAATGGATCGAGCACCGCTTGAAGTTGGCGGATTGCTACAAGACTATCTGACTGAGTTCGACCGGTTTTCTGCGGGTACACCGATGGACACTGTCCACTTGGGTCGATCTTTGGCGCTTGAAGTGGGAAAATCATCTTCGAAGGACTTACTTTCACAAGGTACCGCTGATCTTTTATCATTTCTGTTAATGACACATTTTTTTTATGTAGATGTTGTCCCAAGAGTCCCTTCACTTTCTCCAGACGATGCATCCGGTTTCGTCAATGGGTTCACCTCCCGACGATTTTATACTGGCGAGATAAGCGGTATAGAGTACATTGATGGCTTGCACAGTCATGCAGGTACGTGTAAAGAATCTGATAACTATCAAGCATTCATCGCTTCTTTAGACAAGCTACCGGATAGCATTACGGGAAGCGGCTTGGATGAACAAGTACCTCTCGTTCTCGAGATGCTGCGGACACTGTTTGAAGATGTGAGACAAAAGAGGAAGATAACTGTGGAACGGCTTCATCGTACATTGCATCGGGCTGCTGGCTATATCATTGCTTTAAAGAAGGTATGTAGAACGAAGCTGAGATTTCTGGGGCTGAAGATATCTTTAGGTTCATCCGGATCTAGTGCATTACGTTGTTCGGATCCCAGTGTATCTCTTTACACCTGAGTCATTGGATGTTGGCACATCAGTTTGGAATTGGATTCTTGTCGAGCGACCAGAAACCGAAAAACGGCTTATGGTTGAGATGCTGGGCATGTGGAATTGGGCACAAAAGCATCGCAAAGGCCTCTTTTCACCTATTCTCAAGTATGTTTCTGTTTTGTATGTCTCACAAGTAATACTGACGCAAAACATTTCTAGTGTGAAACATCCGTTTGTGAGCAAGATGACCTATGTTCCATCCGACAAGGCCATACGAGAGAGCAATCAGAGAGCCGCCAACTTTTTGTTTTCTCCGCATGTAACGTGGACTAAATTCCTAAGCAGCCGTTTTTATGCTATCCGTCACCGCAGCAAACATCTCGTAAACATGTTTGTTCGTATGCTTCAGGAATCTTTCCAGAACGCCCATTTAATGAGGTATGTCGCGAAGTATGCTCGAATGGTACAATTAATACACAGGTAATAGCACTCATCCTTTGGCTCGCTATGCTCGTTTCCAGCTTCTACGTCTAGGAATGAAGATATTGCAATCTACCAAGATGGAAGCTCTCGCGGAACACAAGTTCAGGACCCTTGTCTACGATGCTGCATTCAATTGGTTTTCGCTCGAAGCAACGTATGTCCAGCCATTTGTGTGGTTTTTATATGCTGATTATTCTTTTAGATGGCATTATGGTGGACGGAAGACACTAGCGTTAATGGATTATAAGCTTATCACCGAGTTTTACAATGCTGTGTCAAGCGATTCACCCAATCTGAGTTACTTGGTCACTAGTTCACCTTTGAAAAACTCCAACTCAAAGATTGCTTCGGGATTATATATGTTCCTGAATGGTAAGATACTTCAGTGGTACATGGTGTATTCTAATTTCAGGGATAGACAAAACGAAGGACGACGTAATTCGACAACATCAGTTTTCCAAGAAGTTGCTCCTGCTATTTCTCGAGAGCGAACTCACGCGCCTGTCTGTGTGGTGCAACCCGCTCAATGCAGTGAGCCATGGTCATCCCGCCATGTTCAATGGAAACATCGAAAAATCGATGGTGATGGAGGTAAATAAGGGCCAGCGCAAGACGTGGTAATAGCTAATGGGTCTACTCTATTTCGCTAGGATTCCTGGAAGAATATTGTCCGTTTTGCATGGGAGTTATCCCCCAGGTTGGCAGTAATGATGAATGCGCGATTTTTGCAACCAGTTGTTCACCGGGAATTACACCGCCTGATCGCCAACAACTCCTTGGATGTGGTGGACGTTCCTGAAGCTTTGGTCATATTACTTGGTGAAAAACTTCAGCCAACCGCAAAACTTGATTTGAAGGTAAAGCAGGAAAAGAATAGTATAGTCCTCTGACACGATATAGTACTTGCAATATTGGGCACCTGTTCCAGCGATCACAGCGGCAAACTACTTCTCACCAGCGTACAACAATCATCCTTTGATCTTGCAGTACGCCATGCGATCTCTGGAATACTATCCTGTCGATACTGTATTCTTCTATATCCCTCAGATTGTACAAGCATTGCGTTACGATGATCTTGGCTACGTTGAAAAATATATCTTGGAAGCCGGTCAGGTCTCCCAGCTGTTTGCACACCAGATTATTTGGAACATGAAAGCGAATTTCTTTGTTGACGCTGACAAGGAATGCGCCAAGGTAAGCTACTAATTTATATGTTGTGACATGAACTTATTCTTTACATCAAAAGCCTGATGCTCTCAAACCAACTTTGGAACGCATCATCGAAACTCTTACAGCCTCTTTCACTGGAGCCGATCGTGAATTTTATGAACGCGAGTTCGAATTCTTTAGCAACGTTACCAAAATTTCCGGTTACTTGAAAGAATATATCAAATATGGCCAAAATGAGAAGAAACCTTTGCAAAAAGTAAATAAGTTTATGCCAGAGAGTTTTATCTGATACGCTGATCGTTTAGAAACGCTTGGACGAGGAGCTTGCCAAAATTAAAGTGGACGTTGGGGTGTATCTACCAAGCAATCCAGATGGACGTGTCGTAGATATTAACCGCACGTCTGGTCGTCCGTTGCAGAGCCACGCCAAGGTAAGGCGATGGCGGTACGAGAACGAATACTTAGGCAGGTTCAATATAGGCACCCTTCATGGCAACCTTTAAGATCGAGAAGGAAGTGGAAAATACCGAGGTTGCGATAACCGACGAACCTACCCACCAGAAGCAGACAATTCAGACATGGCAAGGTGCTATCTTCAAAGTCGGCGATGACTGTCGTCAAGACGTCCTCGCTCTGCAATTAATTGCAGTATTCAAGAACATCTTTACAAGCGTTGGTTTGGATTTGTACGTCTATCCATATCGTGTTGTAGCGACAGAACCCGGAAGAGGTGTGATTGACGTAATCCCACGCTCAATTTCGCGTGATCAGCTCGGTCGTGAAAAGGTCAACAGCTTGTTCGATTACTTCGTTGCCAAGTATGGTAGTCCCGACTCGATCCACTTCCAGCGAGCACGCATCAACTTTGTGCAAAGTGTTGCAGCCTATTCCGTGATTTCCTACTTGTTGCAGATCAAAGATCGACACAATGGCAACATCATGTTGGATGATGATGGACACATTATCCACATTGGTAATGAGTACAGTCATGTCAGATAACATGTGCTTATCGTGTGTGGCTATTGTAGATTTTGGTTTCATTTTTGATATTGCTCCGGGAGGCATCACTTTTGAAAGTTCGCCGTTCAAACTGACAGCCGAGATGATCCAGGTGATGGGAGGCGGATCGGAAGAACAGGCGTTCAAGCAATTTTCAGAACTGGTGATCAAAGCTTATTTGGCTTGTCGACCCTATGCCGAGCTGATTATGCAGCTGATTACATTAATGCTTCAGTCTGGTCTTCCGTGCTTCAGAGGGGAAACAATCAAACGGATGAGAATGCGTTTCCAGGTGGACAAATCTGAACGCGCTGCGGCTGACTTTATGATGATGCGTATAAAAGATTCCTTTGAGAATCAGCGAACGGTTCTCTATGATTATTTCCAGAAACTCACAAATGGTAAGCCCGCCATGTCGTTAATTCCGCCGCTAATCATTCTAACTTTTGATTTCCTAAAGGTATTCCGTACTAGTAGAAAAAAGAAAAGATTATTTCATACATAGTGAATAAACAAAAAGAGCACAAACGCACGCACGCACACATCTCTACATGGACATTGGTTTCCGAAAAGGAGGGATAGGAGAGCGATATGGTTTTTATTCTCCATTATGGTGAGTGGAGCGTTTTGTGATTTATTTTCTTTGCTTCTGAGCAAGGAAATCAGTGAACTCCTGGTAAGGGGCCTTGATGAACTCGGTCTCGGTCCACAAGTCGGGGGTGAGGAAGCCGTAGGTGTTGCCGATAGCAGCGAAGGTGGCCTTGACGAAGTTACCCAAAGTACGGGTAGAACCACGCGAAGAGGTGTAACAGTCGGAGATACCAGCGAGCTGAAGGACCTTCTTGGAGGTGGGAGCAGCGACAAGACCAGTGCCACGGGGAGCGGGCACCAAGCGGCACAAAGTCGAACCACACTTGCCGGTCACCTTGCAAGGTACGGTGTGGGGTTCACCCAAAGCAGAGCCCCAGTAACCACGGCGAACGGGGATAATGGAAAGCTTCGCCAGGATGATGGCGCCACGAATGGCGGTGGCAACTTCCTTGGAGCACTTAACACCCAAACCGACATGACCATCGTAGTCACCAATGACAACGAAGGCCTTGAAACGAGTGCGCTGACCGGCACGGGTCTGCTTCTGCACGGGCATGATCTTCATGACCTCGTCCTTCAGCTTGGGCAAGAAGTAATCGATAATCTGGTACTCCTTGACGGGAAGCGAAAACAAGTAAATTTCTTCGATGGACTTGATCTTGCCAGCCTTCACGAGACGGCCAAGCTTGGTCATAGGGACCCATTCGTTCTTTTCTTCACGTCCGCGACGAGCGCCACGGCCACGACCACCACGGCCACGACCACGTCCGAAACCACCACGTCCTTTTTTGGGGAATTGTGAATGAACAGCATATAAAAAACGTAAACCGAAAATGTCATCCTTCTGATTTCACTTGCTCGTAAAAACGAGAGAGATGCATTGTCCGATGATCTAAATCTTCTACTTACCACGAGTACCGGCCTGAGCAGAATCAGCCATACTACAAAAGAAAAAAAAAAGAGGGAAATTCGTTTAATTATCTAAATCCATCCATCATCCGCAACATTCTTCACCATCATTTGCACTATTTTCGTGCCCTATCTACTTACTTGATTTTTCAGGGAAGAGAGGAAACTTCATGGCTTGAGATGAGGTCCCCTCCTTGTCCTCCGGCCGCCGCGAACCTTCTCCCGGACAGTATCCGGACCTGAAAATCGTCATTTGCTGCTCCGCAGAGAACACACTCCGCGCACGATAGGGGATCTATTTACAGGACCTTTCCCCATGATTTTGCGTCGATTTGAAATCATTCGGCGTTGCTTGCAGATAAACTCTGCGACTTGAAGTATATCTTTTTGCGTTCATAGAATACTACAACTTGCGTGTCATACTCTTCCATCTTACGCTTGTGCCGTTGGTAGCTTCCCATTATCCAACGCAAAAGATATATCGGAAACGTGGCTTCATTGTCTCGTGGAAAGGACATGTTAAAGATAGGTCCCGATTATTCCGTGTTAAACATAGGATTCTTTGTCTCATACAGAAGACGTGGTAATGATTGATTATTTTTTACATCATGCCAAAAGGTGTGTGAAAGGTACGGTCTTTTGGTCTCATGCAGACAGCGTGCCGGTGATAGGGCAGTATCATATCATGCAAAGGATGAATCAGTGATCGGGTTCTTTTGACTCATACAAACGGTGTCTCAAAAACAGCATCCCGTCGTCTCATGCAAAAAGTGCCTTGAAGATAGGTTTCTCTTATATCACACAGAAAGGATGTCTCAGATAACGGAAAGTGATGCATAGTTAAAGGGACCACTTCTTTTTCCTTTTTCTTTCCCTGGCTCTGTTGGTACAAACATCCCCGATACGAATGTCAACTTTTACTACATATCCAGGATTACTCATGTTTCCTGTATGCCATTTAGGCTGCATGACCGCTGTCCCCGAACCGTCTTGGTCGTGTTGGTGCTTTACGCCCACATTCAAAGTACGTAAACGTTGCGTCCACTGGAGAGACCGAGTTCATGTAAGTTGATTAATATTCAGACGAAACATTGAGGTACTGATGGCCGCATAGTCTATTCTTCTTTAGCGCAAACTTGACTCTTCAGAGACGTGAGATTTATTTAGTGTAGTGTAAAAAAAAAGATTCAATAAACAGTATGTTCATTGTGGAAATCCGTGACACCTTACTGTCAATCTGGAGGACACCAAAACATTGTTTAACTTTATATTTTGTCTAACCTTGTTTTATGATGTAATTATTTGTTGCTGGTGTCTCTTAAATGATTAGCGGAAACAAAGCTGCAAAAAATTGCGGATAAATTTGTCGATGTCTATAGAGGGTCCTTCCGTTTGACTGTGGGGGCATAGGTTGCGTTTTATTGAATTGTGCCTATTACACATTCCATATTTTAAAGCTATCGAGTTTTATATGTTCTTAGATTTATGCCGATACCAATGACCATCGCGACTGGGCTGCGGTAGTTTGAGGTGAGGTTGGCTGCACTTCGAGATGGTGCACTAGATCATCTGGACATTCCAACCTGCTTTGACAAATAACATGAGCGACTCTTTTTAGAGAACTGATCACGGGAAACATATGTACCTGGCCTTCAGAATTCCTTTTTTCTGGGGGACAGTTAAACCAGGAGACTGCAGCGCGGCACGGATCATCCTGGGCAGCAACGTGTGATCCAAATTTGTATACGGCTTTGATACATGGCTATGTAAGATAGCTACAAATATGAAGTCAATATGCTAGTTGCTTATCTTTTTTCCATGACACAATGCCTGTTGCTTGTTTGTAATACTCATAAAGGTGGTCTCTTTGCATTGTTGTGATTATGTGAGGTTGGTCCCAAGGAAACTTGATCAAGAGGGAGATGAAGTGCTCAAACGGGCGCTCACCACACTTGCGCGAAAAATGCAGCTACGATATGTGAAGTCAAAGGAAAAAAAACTGAGGAAGTAATCATAGAGCTGTCAATGTGAACTAAATTACCTTGTAATTTCTGCACACTGCTAAAAGAGCTTCGAACTCTTTTCGCTGGATGAGTGACGGTGGCGTGTTGCTACCTGTAAACACTTCAAGATTACGGTTCGCAGTAAAGTCTGCGGTTCCTGTGCCATCACTTTCAAACTGTCCTGGCCATCCTGAGAAGAGCTTGCTCATTAATTCACCTTGCGAACTTTCGGCAAGGAATAGCTTGCGTCCTTTCACAGGCGTGCGTTTGACTTTTTTAATAGCTGCCTGAGTATTGACGTTTGGTGCCAATTCCACATAGGCATCGGACAATGTCTTGCCCGTCATTTTGTTCATCATAATCTGCATAAACTAGATAAGGACATGGCGAAGAAATTATGCTGAAGCTTACATGAATATTCTGCTCAAGTTCTTTAGGACTTGGCATAGCAACAGAAGAAAATATCTCTTTCAGCTCGGGCAAGGAAATGCTCCATGGAATCTAGCAACAAGTGAAAGTGAGTAAAAACGTCATCGTCTGCGTGTCAGGGAAACTTGCGTTAGCGACTTTGATCACCGGATATTTCGTGTCTGTCTCTTCACCAGATCCTAACGAAAGGAACGAAAAGGAATCAGACAGCAATTTGTAAGCCTTTCTGGGACTTTCGCTCTTATTCTCCAGATTGTTCGGCACGAGCGGCATGGAGGTCACCACTGTTTCGGAGGCGCCGGCGACCTTTGCCCAAGCTACATTGCTGTTCTTTGGACCCAACGGGCACGATGTCATATTACCTTGCCAAGCAGATGACGATTGGCATGGTTTCTGCCTCTGAACGACGGCATTGGAAGGATATCCTTGCATCGTTGGTGGGAACAGCGAGAAGAATGACGAGTATTCGAGGGGTCTTTCTTTAATTACTGGATATGACTCTTGCTGATCGCGCATGTGGAAGTAATTTGCGTCCCTGAAGGTTGCTGGTGTCGATGTATATGCCAAGTGAGAAAAAAAGAAAGCTTCCAAATACTCCGGGTCAAGAGGACACTCACCGTCTTCCGAACAAATACTAGAGAACGCAGAGTTCGCGAGTAATCGATGTACCGCAGTAATGTCAAGACACTCGGATGAAGTGGGTGTTTGCTCTGTGGCATTATTTTTGGTGCCTGTCGTAATGATTAAAACAATAGACCATCCGCAAAAATAGCTACCTGATAACGATTCGCACAGCGAATCGCTAAAGTGGGACGCAGCTTTTGAAACGAACATGCTTAACGCGATAGTGCCTAACAGGATACCAAAATCAATAAGGAAGAAAATGAAGAACTGAACGAGTGCCGCAGCACACTCAGATCACGATACTATTATTGGTCTCCTCAGTTGAAGGTGATTGAACGCGTACGCCTTGCGTCTTCTCAGCCGATTTCTTTTTACAACTGTTGATTAAAAATAATTGTCTGCGCCTCAAAGAAAATGAAGGAAAGAAAGGAAGAAAGAGAAAGGGGAAAGAAAGAAGTCAAATGAATTTTTGTTTGCCTTCACGAATAGGCGCATGAATGGCTATGTGACTGTTCCAGTTTGCCACGGAAGCCAAACCGTGTTGGTATGGCATCTGCAGAGCAAAAAAGCACCTATCACTATAGCGACGGAACAAGGTTTTCGAGTTTCTGACGTGGGAAATAAACAAACCGTATCGCTTTTTGCATGATCCAGTTACTGCTAATAACGAAACAACAAAAAGAGGTCGATCAGGGATGGGTGTAACAATTAAGGACAGACCAATGAAACGACATAACATGCTATTATAAGGAGGTATGGATGGATGCCTCTCATCTTTTTTTATGTGTTGTTAACTATTTTCTAGCCCGACAACCAATGACAATAAAATACGAGTTTCGAGGGGAAAAGAGGGTCCAGGCCAGTCGAAGAAATCTGGATGCTCAAAATATCTCTGCACGTCTTTCTGCCATTGCACAAAATAACATACATATTGCTTAAAAAAGAAAGAAAATCGTCGGTGGAGAGAATATCACGATGGGAAGGCCCTTTTTTCTTCTTTAGTTTATGTGCTCAACCATATCGGGTGCATTCAGTCTTTCAGCAATGGAATAACGTAGGTTCATTCAGCAGTACTTCAAGTCGCTGCAACTTTGCACAAGCATACTTGTCCCTTGGAGTAAACTGAAGTCCCATTTATTAAACTTTTCCGGTAGCTCTGCAAAAAGTTCAACTATACTTTCCACGAACCACAATACCGCCTCAAGGACCAATCCTGTCAGCAAAGACCAACGTGAACAGTACAGCCTACAGATTTCCCATTTAAGGTATCTTGTGAAACCACGTACGGAATGCTTACCACAAGTTTCGGCAATCTTCATCACGCGTGCTCCGTTGTCCAAAATTTGGAACAGTTGACTTTTGCTCTGGACTACGAAAACAATAAGTTGGTGCATATAATAGACAAAATATCATTGTTCATCACTTTGAATAATGGTTGCTTTGCAAAGACGGTTAATTTAAAACATATATGTTCAGTTGATTGCACGACGCTGGCAGCATCAACTACTTGCAATCATAATATCCTTCATAACATTTATGTAACTGTGGTACAGTGCATGCAGCGCTGGATTATTCCGCGACGGAAGTCTGAAGATCCAAAGTGGGAACTACATTGTAATAACCGTAAGTGATGATTGGATGATGAACGCAAGATAATATTTGTCGAGACCCGCGTGATGATTTAAATGCATACCGAGGAAACACCTTGACAAGGGAAAAGATATTTTCTCGTGATCTTCGCGTTTAGCCTTTCGGGGAACGTGGCTACTAATTGTTCTTTTTTTTTCTTTTCTTCGCGACGGTTGAGATGCTATCATCCTGCATGGAGGTGCTATGCTCGTAGCCAGAAGGTATTCAAAAGCAGTCAAAATGCCGATATGAACGACGTATTTTAGCGTATGTTGATTTATACAGGAAATCACCAACCTTATGGCCACAATGAGGCTATATCATTAGCAATGTCTTCAATCAGGAGTATCCGCGGAGTAAATGAAAGTCTCCAATATTCAGATAACTAAACGGTCTCAACATAAAAATTGTGTCAAAAGCAAATATTTAAACAGGAAGACATGCTTTCGGCTGAACACATGTAAAAATTCATTCATTTTACGTCGTTAGACTCCAAGAAACGTGTCCCAGGCCTTAACAATGTAAGATACCAATTCAATATTCAAGCAAAATTGCACCCAAACGTTATTCATATGTTAACCATGAGATTTTTTTAAGCTGCTCAAAGAAAACTTGCATCAAGCTTATCTACGTCAAAGTTTTATGGCGATTTACTAACGATGCATATAGCTGGCATTTCTTAACGCATATAGCTGGCATTTCTTAACACAAAATCGGCTCTTCATGCAGCAAAATCTATTCGACTGGCAGTGCGAACTGGCATCACATGTGCTGCTCATAATTTAAACACTCAGGTGACACCGTTTCTTAGACTGATTATGAGCCGGCATCCCCTAACGATCGTCCGGGAAGGGACCACTTTCTCACGATAAAGTTCCAGTGTTAGTGAAACTGTAATGCACAGATCAGTCGGTTCACGACGGGAACTCAAGTAATTAACGACCCTGCATCCTTGAATTTACACCATACGCTTACATAACGCCTCATGCCCAACCAGTACATTCGAGCCTCTCCAAAGGTTACCAACCAATCTGGATGCCCGTAGACTTGCCTCCACGTTGAGAATCTTTCTCGTTGATATAAAACCGGCTGCCATTGATTATTTATTGCTGGATCGCTGCTGGCTTTTCATTTTATTTTATTTTACTGCCTCTGGCGTCTTAACGTTGCTCTTAAACAAGTTTCGGAGGAAACTGTTTGCCGTCCTTTTTCAGTGTGACAGTTGGAGGAGATATTTTCCACGATGAGTTAACTAGCCGTGCGTCTTTGATGGTTTCAGTACTAATTTCAAGCTCGCAAACTTAAACCCACTTTGTGCCACCACCGTTTTGAGGCCATCTGCTCGAAGCTCGAAAGCTTTCTGGAATGTTCCTTTTCTTGTCAAAGTGCAACGTGAGTCATTTTATTGTAGCAGTTCATAAAGTCTCTGTGATTAAGCCCAACGCTATGCTCTTCGGTCTTGCTATGTAGAGCACGTCTTCTCGATGTACACATTTCCCTTCTCTGTGGTTTTTGCTGTATGACTTTCCCATTGAGCTTTCGTTTTCGGTCAGCCTTTTGCCCACTGCAACCGTTACTCTTGGCTTCTAAACGCCAGGATATAAATATTCCTGCTATAGGTTATAGTGAATCTATAGCTTATTACATACAGCATGTGACCGTCTGTAACTATGCACACAATCATCGCAGACTATTTTTGGTGGTACATAACTTTCGGGCACAGCTTTACCGTTTTCCCGGCATGCGTTTACAAGGAAGATGTATTCATTTATTCAAAGGATACAGAGGTATGGTAGGTGCGTTGTAAACTTTTAGAAGGGAAGGTTTTCGCAACGTTCCAGCACCCATCTCTGGTTGGAAGCAACCTCGCCACCCCTCTTATTGTACAGGATGACTGGAACACCGTCTTCATCTTCAGCACCCTGAATATCCAGAACCAAGTCGGGTCTTTCACTGCAGTAGATATAACCTTCGTCATCGATCTGCCAACGCTGGTTGGCGGCCTCAAATTCCTCCTTTCGTCCATACTGGATAATCTGGGACTCAGGCTCCATTTCACCGCCAGAGATGTCAAGAACTTTAGCAGACTGAGCATTAATGAAGTAACCATCTTCGATACGCCACAATTGGTTCAAGAAATCGCTCTCCTTCTGCTGATATACGATAATGTTCGCTCCATCCTAGTTCAAACATGAGAACCTACTCTCGCTTTGGTTCCGTTCCTACCTCAAGGGAGCCGTCTTCGACATCCAGCACACGATTGTTGAATTGACTCTTGATAAAATAGTACGCCATTTTGAAAAAAAAGCGAAAAGTGAAGAACGAAAGTACCCGACGACGACTAGGCTTTTATAATGATTTCGTCACAACTTTCCTTATTTTCTTACTCGGTATTCCACCCGAGCGCTCTTTTCTTGTTTATATCCCGAAGATGTCTGGGGACAAGAGTTCCCAACGCGGATGTAACTGCTGGATGACGCATCACCTCACGTGTACTAACTTCGAACGAAGCGGCATCTTATTTTAGCGCAGCAATTATCTCAGATGTCACCGATGAGAATCCGCATCTTATCACGACAACGCGCCAAGGGTTAAGCTTGACGCATCTGTTCATGCCTGAAAACACGAGTTACCCATTACATTTCCCTCTCCGCAATCGCCACTGTGGCTCGTTAGCGGTTACACGCTCCTTTTTAGAGTTCACATGAATCGGACACGTTCGAAATTGCCCGTTAAAACAATGATTGCTTTGTACTATAAGTCAGGTTTAATGTCGGGAATGGATAATCTATAATCTGATCCCCAATCAAGCTCGATATCCCCAAAAATAAACAAATTTGGGAGACAGTTACGCTGCTGAGAGAATTGTGGGATGGCCCATCTAGCGTGACACATGCAATTTGTAACCTCGCAAACGCGTGCAGTAAAAAAGCCGATATCTCTTACCAGTTGAAGAAGAAGATACAAGCGCCTGTGCAACGATAACCGTGATGACCTGCGAACGGCCACAACGTGGCTGGAGTATGAGACATAATCAGAAGAACTACAGTCAATGCTGGCTGCAACATTGCAAAGATAGATTGCATATCTAATGCTTAGGATACTTATTCCTTTATTGTGGATAATCACAGAACAGGACATTTGAGAACTTCACCATTTTCCTTTTGCACCATGGCGATACTCGACGAATGCAATATGCATAGCGGATCCGGAATTCTCAGATGAGCATAATGTCCCTAGGTAACACGCATCGCAGTTGCGATGTTGAGTGAACTGGAACGGCATTGTTCTTTCACTTTCGTTTTGCGACGCGTATTACTTTAACGTTCACGCAACTTAGAGCACGAGGTTGAATCTTTCAACAATCATCCCACCCGGTAAACAAAGCCCGCTTTGTCAGATTCATGCTTAACCCGACAACTATACTTTGGCAGAAGATCAATGGACGTATTTTTGATGTTGCCGTGCAATATGTATTTTACTTTTGCACTGGTTGATTGTGAATATCAAAGTGCAGAATGTATTACAAACTCCTCTGTGTGTATCGTGTACGCGCTTCACAAGAGATTTCTCATGCTATATCTTAAACCATTATGCTCAGCCTATCGTGTACAAGCTGAACCGAATCCCGATGCTTTACTGCAACCACACACATCAGCTATCCGTGACATCTTCTCTTTTTGGTACGTTGCTCAAGAGTTACCTCCATGGTACATTCTGTCCCGCAACCGTCCTCATTTCATCCAGTAACCAGCATGGTTGTATCACAGTTCTCGTCGCATCGCTCAGATTTATTGCACTTACAGATGACTTATCATGTAAATCTCGTTGTTCAAGGATAAAAATGGTTGGCGGCGCAGGAAACTCTTATGACGACCATATATTACAATGTTAAAGAAGGATCCCCCGAGCTATTGCACCGTTTCTACTAATGCTTTGCGTGTTTTCGAGGAATAATCATATAGCATTTTGAGATGTCGGGTCTGAAGCCACTTAATATCCTCGTACACTTGTCCTTTTTTTAGTATCAGCGATGAAACCAGTGCATGTTACCTTCGTTGACAAATGGAACGTTGGGCTCAGCCTGAATCCACAGTGTCTGCAAAAAATCGATTAATGCGGCCGACAGTAAAACCGATTCTTCAAGTGGTAGGCGTTCGATGTAACTGGTATCTAGTGCAAATGGATTGCTGACATCCATTGTCATGGCAACAACCTCCCATACTATTTCCCACAAAGCTACCTCTACGTTGACAAATGAGAAAACTAGTTCCATTTTTTGCTGCATAAAGTTTCCGAGTTACCTCGTGTCTTCCACTTGGTTGTGGATTCTAACATCAAGGGATTATCAGTGCTGTCTTCGCTGGTCTGGATCAAATGTTCATGATGAGACCGTAACTAACACAAGCTTAATACTGACAGGACTGCAAGTTACGCTGTTACCCAAACGTAAGGACACTTGTATCGTGCGTAGCCTGCAACCAGGAAAACGGTACGGTCATGTTCCTTTCTCAGATCCTGATCGTCAGGGCTCCAGGGCTCGGGTTCTTTGCTTTTAGAAATCAGAACGTTAGAGTTGCTTATTCATAAACCAGGAACCACGTACTCGTGTTGAAAAAGTGCGCTCGGCATCAGTGAGGAGGGTTCTCTTCGCGTAACTGACTCTTTTTTTGGATCGTAAGTAGATAGTAGTAATTCCTCTCGGCTCCTCAAGAAAACTTCAAAGTACTTAAATCCCTAACACACATAAAGCCATTACATTGACACTGCCATTGCCGAAATGCTTCCTACCCGGAGGCTTCCGAAGACAAGACATTCCTGAAGAAATGCAGAAAGCCTTGTAGTATCTCTGGGTAGCTCTTTCTACTCGGTATACGTTTGTCATGGAATGCTGACAGTGCTCATTCGATTACCTTTGGATCTGCACCCAACATGCGACGTGTAAAGCAGTGTGGAGCAAAGCGGAGTTCAACAGCAGGAATCACATGCAGACACTCGAAAAACAAGAATTACCATGCTATTTATTATTGTTTATTGGAATGGGAATTACGCTACTCCGCGTCCATGAAAAATACGTTTTTACTTCAACGAATTTGGTTCCTCGGCGGACAGAAGAGATCATGTATGCATTTCCCATCAATTGTTCTATGATTGCTGTTGAGTTGCTCATCTACGCAATAGTATGTCCATTATTCGGATATGCGGATATGCGGATATGCGGATCATGGTTTTACTGCGTCAATGCTGTAGCAGTAAGAACGTCGTATCGGCGTTACCCGAGCCGGCAATTGCGTCGAGATAGTTGCATCGGAATAAGCGCTAAGCGCTTGAAACACAGGAAGGTTGCCTGTCAGGGGTTTCCAGGTGTCAAGACATCAAAATTGAGAAACCGAACAAGCAACAGAGCTAGGCATGGCTGGCCAAAACTTCCCGCACGGTCTTCCCCATGTTTCTCCATGCCTTCATGTGCATGAGCACAATGGCAATCATGTTTTCCCATCTTGTTTTCGAAACAGCTTATGCATTAGACATGTCATTTGTCATTGTCTTTTTGATGAGAACAACAAGACAAGACGAATGCTCATGTTGTCGTTCCTTGTCCTACAGTTAGATATATACTCAGCGTCACTCCGTTGGTTTGATTGATTGGTATCGTCTTTTAAGAGCAAGCGATCTCTATCTTCACTAAACCAGTTAACGGAACATCTGACGGAGCGTCCAGAAACTGCGCAACTTACTACGAGTTTGCTTGGAACACGTTTTGGGGAAAAATGGAACGGACAATGCCCTGATGCTAAAGATAGAAATACCCGATCCGCTAATAGTCTGTTGTCCCTTGTAGTGTATCATTCTTTATTGAATAGAGTCCGCGTCTAAACTGATAGCAACGGCGTCTAATAATGTTCACAAGTAAGTTAGATACGAGAAACAATCCCACTGGGTTATCAATAGAAGCATCTATGCGTCAAATTCATTTCCATTTATCCTTATCGCGCAAAAATCGTTTAACCTGGGTCTCAAAGTTTTCCAACCACAAATAATCACGGAAGCTCCCAGTACAACAAATATTTATTTTCTTCACACGATTTCATTGCATGATTCCTAGAAACAGTCGTTTGGACACGGCAAAAGTGACTGAACAGAGTCAATTTCTGTCAGGTTGCATGTATCATTTTCTGTCTTTATTGGAATGTCTATTTCTTATCCTTATTCTCTTTGTATCTAATCCAGCCCATTGTTTCCTTGTCAGCGAAGAAGTGGCACACGTTGCCCATAGATGCGGCTAAATAAACTACCAGACTTTTATTCAGGTTTTTCAGCAGGCCGATTGTGCTCCTTCACATGAATATTGCACGCATACGACGCGTGTAACCCCATTCTTAAACGCACTAGCCATAGCAGTGAACTATATGTAGGGGACTTTCCGATAGAACGAAGAAAGATGGGAACGTTTTTCTATCTGGATGCACGAAGGCGGTCAAGTGGTAGATATATGTACGTACCTGTGTACTGTGGCTACGATTGCATGGACTTCCATCTAGACACACTAATACTAAATAAGCCCCGAAAAAAAAAAAGTTTCCTTATATAAGGGTAGAGCGGTTAGCGTGCAAATCAAGTGCTTCCCTCTTCCCTCTTTTTTTTTTAAACCAAACAAAAAAAAAAGCTTTGGATATGAGTAATTCACCACCACATACAGTGTGGACAGAAGACGATCAAGATGAAAAGGAGTTTAAAAACAAATCTCGAAGCGTGTTCCAGCATCTAAAAGAACTCAAATTACTTGGTGCCGCTTCGCGTCAACGTCGACAAAAGAAGAAAGCTCAATCGAAATTGTATTTTACTTGGGAGGAAGACGAAGGACCTTCGTTCCGACTAAATGATACCGGAGTTCTAGAGCCTAGTCGGGCTCATCCATGGCCTTATCTTGGTTATGTGCTCAACACGTACAAAAACCTGTTCCTGACCTTCTATTTTAACTGGACAATGGTATTCACCGCCCCAATCAGTTCATTGGCATTTGTCCTGGCTTATCCTGCAGCCGTCGTGTTGCTACTGATTTTTGAAATATTGCTTAAAGTGTTCCTCAAGTACCTGGGTGGAGAACAAGTATTCCAGTATTTGAGTCATAATTACGGACAAGGTATTGTTTGTCATTGCTTGTTTCTTTAGAATGCTTATCATTTCCTCCTAACAGGTCTCGGTGCCATTAATTGGGGTAAAATTTACTGGAAAAACGAAATCTGTCATCATCTTACCGGCACGTGTAGGATCCCCTGAACTTTTACTGTCCAACGAAACGACCAGCCTTGTGCAAGCCACCGTGCCTAGTCTTGCAAAACCTGTACAACCGCAGGATACAGTGTCCCAGCGTCTACGTACATTTGATCTCTCCATCGCTCAGACGCTTGTTGTCTTGGCTGCATTGATTTATGAGCGTGACGCAAACAAAGTCCGAAATGCCTTTGAGCTATCAGCTAAAGAAGAGGGAGAACAAGACCCAGAAAAGATAGAGGAAGAGATGCATCGCCATGTATGGGAATCGGAGCGACGTATTCGAACCATTGCCGCTCGTTGGGGTCTTTACTTTTCAGGTAAAAGGAGCAATTATTGTCAATGATAATGCCTAACTTTCCTCTAGGTGTCTCCGAGCTCAAATCCTTGGGTGGCCCGTTTTGTGGGATTTTTTGGTCCGAGGAGCATCCTGTCATTATCGTTGCCTTCAAAGGAACGACACCCACTAATTATGAGGAATTCTTGGTCGATGCTGCTTTCCAACGTTCCGACGCTCGTTCTTATCTCTTTGGATCTGTTCATCAAGGCTTTTATGAATCTGTGTTCCCGACCTCCGGCTTCGGCAAGCGCGATACCCGCGACCCCTATGGCGATATCCTCGAGGCAGTTAACGAAAAGGCAGCGCTCATTCAAGAACGTCGTGGCACAAATGAACCCGTACAAGTTTGGATTACAGGTCATTCCCTTGGGGCAGCCATGAGTTCGCTGCTCTTTTCCCGATGGCTTAAATGCCCCCAGGATCTGAGAGGTTGTGTGCTTCGCGATTGTTATGTCATTGGTACTCCTGCTGTCGGTGACAATGATTTCGCATCCATGTTTGCCTCGCATACCATCTCGCCTGTGACACGCTCGTCCACTTTGTGGCGTGTCATTAACAAGTCCGATCTCTTCTGCCGTCTTCCGCCTGGCTACGATAGTCGTACCATCGGTCACTACATGAGCAGAACAGACTTTTTCAATTATTCACATGTCGGCCACGCCATCAAAATCACGTACCCTTGGTCCGGCAGCAAACCTCTAAAAATGTACCCTTCCAGCTATCAGCCCACCATGCAGGTAGACGTCGTCCTCGGTGCATGGCGCAATGCCTCGCTTCCTGTTGATGTCAAAGCTTTGCGTGCTTCCTATGACAGCACCACCAAATTGCCATGGTGGGCTGTTTATGTGGAGAAAGCACTTCTCAAACTCGGCGGAGGCAATCCGATCCATGGTCTCGAGAAATTTTACCCATTCTTTATCAAAGATCATATTCCTGTACATTACTTTGAAGGTCTCCACAGAGCCCGTTTGTTTTACGAAAAAAGGCTTGCAGATGATGAGAAGCACCCCACACAATAAGAAATTATTTTTTCTGGGATTATTGTCTCGTTGTTGTGAATTTCTCGATCGTTATCTACTGGTATACAAGCTCTTGACTGAAAGAGAGAGAGAGAGAGAGAGAGAGAGAGAGAGAGAGAGAGAGAGAGAGAGAGAGAGAGAGAAAAGAGAAAGAAATTAAAAAAAAGAAAACAAAAGAGGACAACTAGGGCTACACATGTGTTTCGATTCGTTGCGTTGTGTGGAAACTATGGAGGGAAGTAATGGATGAATTGAGATTAAAATAAGCGTAAAGAAAAAAGAATGAATGGACAAGTTATTTCAGAGCAGCAAATGCAACCTGCACACGCTCCTTCAATTCTGACTTGTCAAACATGATATGCGCTAGTTCATGAAGGTCTATAGTATCCAAGAGACGGATTGTGACTTTGGGTGCTTGTTTGGTACCTGTGGCCTTGACCAGTGGGAACAAGCGGTCGCCCAGCAACTGTTTCTTTTCATGCACTGGTTTGTTTTCAATCGACTGTAACAAGGCCGTGATTTCCTCTTCACGTTCATTTCGAACAGCCGGTTCTACCGGCGCTGGAGGTGCAGGTGCAACAATAGGGATAGCTTTGTTCACTCGTGGCGGTAATGTCACGATAGGAGAGATGCCATTCATCGACGGTGCCGGTGTCTGTGGTCCGGGCGTTGGTGTGACCGCCGTAGGCTGCGCTGGTTGAACACGCGGCAGACTAAAAAGAATTAAGGTTAGAACGGAAGACATTCATGACAGAAAGCACTGAACTTACGCTACATAGTCGTTGTCGACGAGTTCATCTTCCATATCGTCGTTGAATGCTTCCAAGGCTTCCAAAGCAAGACCGATTTTGGCTTTCAAGAAGTCTTGATTAAACAAGCACAGCGATCGTTCTTTTCGTTTCAGTGTTAATAACATATCCACCACATCCTGAGAGTTATTGCCAATATCGCCACATCGCATGACGGCTTCTTCCATCTTCTGGCGCTGAATACTAGCGCTTGATTCTGTCATCACTGAACTCACAGATTCCAAAGACCCCTTGCGTCGCAACGTGGGACGCTCAGGTTTCTGTTGCACAGAAGTAGGTGCTGGTTGAATACTAAGACCAGAGGCAAGCGACGCCAATGATGGCCCAGTACTGACACCAGAAATGGGCGAAGAAGAGAACTGTGGTGATAGGCGAGTTGGGTGATGATAATGTGCTTCAACAGCCGAAGTCTACGGGGTGCGCGTTTAGCTATTTCATGTCGGCAGGCGGAAGCGGACTTTTTTTACCTTTCTTTGGATGGGATGTTGTTTCTGGCCAATGGACAGATCCTTGATACTGCAGGCGATTTGATCAACATTTTCAATCCCCAATCCAATATCTAATGCAGACAGGCACGCGTACGCGCACTTGGGTCAGTATCTGACAGTTTTCAAGGTGTAGAACCTACTGTTACTATGCATATCGTGATGTGCAAAGTAAGGTGTACTGGGTGTAGTAGAAGAGAATTCTGTGGGTTGAGGCGAGGGTACAGGCGCAGCAACGGAAAATGGCGCAGGTGAAGCTAAGGTGGATGATTGTTGTTGTTGTTGTTGTTGTTGCTGGTGATTTTGTTGCTGTCGTTCCTGTCGCGGTTTTCTTGGCTCGTGATAGGCAACGATTAAGGCTTTACTTCCGACCATAGCACCGTTCATACTTTGCAACGCAGCGCGAGCTTCCTCGGGTCTTCCATAACTTACAAAGCCATATCCTTTAGACTGACCTGTGGCAGGATTACTCATCACGCGAGCGGAGACAATCCGACCAAACTTCCGGAAGAGATTGAACAGATCCCCATTAGCAATATTTGGATCCAGATTCTTGACGTAGAGATTCATATAGTCCACGTAATTGTTTTCGGTTCGCTCGTTCTGCATCCGTAAAGTATAAGCCCAAAGTAAGCAAAAAGAAAGTGCACCTGTCATAGGATGACGCGCATATGCACAAATTGAACTTACGTTTCTGCCGTGATCGTTCGGAAACCCGGTTTTACCTGGCATAAACGGAGTGATGTTCCTATGGCAAATCCACAATGTCAGTCAGCTAAAATCATCCCTTAAATACTTTCTTAGTCTCCTTCTCCTTCTTCAACCTCCTCCACAAAACATTCACCCACACACAGAGAGAGAGCTAAAATCCCCTTTCCCCCTTATTTTTTCTTTTCCAGCGAGAACTCGGACCCTCCCTCTCTTCATGAACTTACAAAGTATTCCCTTCAATCATTGTACCATTCTATAAGAAAAAATGAGTACATATATACAAATATAAAACAAAAATTGGCATTTGTCAGATGACTTTTCTAGACCACGTGGGACCTACCAAATTCTTTTGGGCGTCTTCCGAATCTTCATGATAAAAATAACGGATAAATGCTGTACCTCGAAATAAGGTACCATCTACAATCGTCTTGCACAGGTTTAATGGCCCAAATGGACGAAAAAGATCGTATAGCGCATTGTTATCCATGTGCATTGGCAAATTTTTGACATGAAAAATCGTTCCTTGAGGCTCAGGTTCTAATTGTTTATCGCGGTAAATTCGAAACTGCAGTTCTCCGCCGTGTGAAAAGGTGAAGCCATTATAGATGGAATACACTCTGTCCGCTTTTTCGACGGAACATTATCAGAAAAGAGAACAGAATCAGTTCGAAAGAAAAAAAAAACTTACCCATTTTGGCGTCCGCAAATCGTAAAAAGCTCCCATTGCGATCATGTAGCTGAATCCTAAGAAAAAAAGACCGTGTTAAACAATCATCACCAAGGAGACCTGGTTTTATCATTATGCTCTCCATCGCCATAGTGACTCAACGCCATAGCGACTCAAGTCCCTTTTTTTTATAAAAACGTACTCGACAGGTGGACAGTGTTGCAACAAGGTACAAATATCACTTTCGGTAATATGGTCGCTCAGGTCTTCCAGGAACAAAGTATCGGATACGATATAGTTTGTTGGCTCTCTGTTATTATATTGATAAGTTTCGGGATAGTTGGTACGAGTTGAAGTGGATTTCCTTCGAGGCAATCGAATGACTGGTGTGAACATGTATGATTCTGCCATGCCTAACTTTAGTAATGATGAGTATACATGAAACGTTTGTCAGATGGCGCTAACATCAACTCCTCTTTTCCACTTCTTTTTATTTACCTGATAGTAACAATATTATTATAATAATAAGGGTTCAAAGTTTGACACACAGAAAAAGAAAGGAAAAAAAGGTACAGAAAAGCAAAAGAAAGTATAAAAAAAATAAGAAAAAAAAAGACAGCCAAGGGGAAAAGAACGAGGTTAAAAAAAGGAAAACGTGATTGGATCTCTTGCCCTTTTGAAAATGGCAACTAAAAGCGTGGAAGTGAACAATTGTCCTTCCCATTCTTTGAAAACTTGCATCGTTTTTTTCTTTTTATGATCTGCAATCCTGTCCGGTGTAGTCAAACAAACAAAACGGATGATGCAGTAAATTACTACACTTCTATCACTTATATAAGCTTTTCGTTTACAATCTATTTATGCAGTGCAACGTGCATAAAGTAGTAGCTCATAGCCTCTTACGTGTTTGTTATCGATCCATTGTGTACACGGATGATCTTAAAAAGGGGTCCCTTCTTCTTTTTTTTTTGAATAAGCGGGATGATCCTTTTTTGATCCACTCCTTCGTCGCGTGGTCAATAAGCACTGTGTGTCGAAATTAAATCGGCATGGCAACTTGCCAAATGAAGTCTCGTCGTGGGGGAGAAACAAATAACAAACTAAACAACGAACCCTTTAAACACATTAGCATTCCCCTTCAGTTTTCTTTTCCTACTTATCACAGGCCAACGAACGTGCGCTCACTCTACCGACAGATTGAATTTCCGGCCAGTCTCGTGTTGGCTTGTATTTTTTTTACCACCTTCCTCTAACTAACTCCGCCAAGAAGAAGCTTCGCGATCGCATGGCGTGATCCATTATCAATACGGAGCTTACTATTTCCTTTGAGTTCAACGCTACTAAGTGATTTGTACGCCCTCCGTCTTCTTTTCCTTTTTCATCCCTTCCAATATGGATGCATTTAGTACACTGTTTATTGAACCAGCTTGCATACTATTAAGTATGGACTGTTGTCTCAAACCATAGCACGAGCCGAGTAAGGTAATATGTCTTGCTCCTGACCTTCTGGAATTTGTAAAACCTCATTTTTTTTCTTTTTTACTGTCCAATCTAGCAAGTAGCATGTCGCCTTTTACTTTTCTGGATCCGTCGTAACCCCGACATTGCAGGTCGGAAACCGCCGTATAACCCCGTCCAGGATAAAACATAGTTAGGCAATGTTAATCAATGCTGATCAAAATTAAAAAAATTAAACACTGAATCCATGTTAGGGGCATCTACGCTTAATTTTATGGTTTGAAGGAAGACCCTTAACGAAAAAGGCATCAGGAAAAGGTACAGGAATCCCTTCGCTTCCTCCATAAACCATGATGATAGGTAATACCGCACTCTCTACCATTTCCATGCATAATGTAGCCCATAAATAAATAAGAAAGGACATGAACAAACTTTTTTCTTTATAAAATGCTGGCCCTTTAAACATCTATTCTGCCGTATCAGATCTATTTCTGACTCTTGAGGACACGCTTGACGATCTTCTGTTCCTCAATCAAGAAAGCGCGAACAACACGGTTGCGCACACAGTGAGCGCAGCGCGATCCACCGTAGGCACGGCTAACATTCTTCTGGGTCTTGGAGACATTGGCAAATTCACGGGCACGAAGAGCCTTGATCTACATGTCACATCGTATCAACACATGCTATCCCATTTTCTTTCGTCCAACTTACGCCTTGAAGCGTTTCACCACAATCACCGCAACGGGGAGCCTTCACAGGCTTCTTCTCGTACTGGTAGACAAGTCTGGCACCTACATCGAAAACATGAACATCGTCGCCATGACATCATGGGACGAGCTTACCAGGTGTCTTGACTACGCGGACACGGTTGGAGCGGGTGTTGTACGACAAACGGCGTCTGTAAGTGAGACGTTGGGCCATTCTGTAGGGAGGATCATCGTCAGCATAAAAAACGAAAATGCTCTGGTCTCCAAATAGGATAGATTTGCGGATGGATGGGTGTACGTACGCTTACGGATGTCAGGAAGAAAGTTCCACACCTCATTACCGAAATCCAGTATGTAAGCCCGACCCACGCCCCAGTGTGCCACGCTGCCAATGCTCTCATTTTTTCCATCCATTTCTTCGGCCGCACATTTCAGTAATAATCCGAGCCGGCATAGCTTAGCACATCTCCGCGAAATTTTCACGGCGGAACAGTGTTTACCCGAGCCTCACTTCCCGATCAGTAACAGCGCTTAAAACTTTGCAGGAAAAAAAAAATAAGATTAAAACACAAGACATATATAAAAAGGTTATGGGCATTTGCATATATAGCCACTAGTATACTGTTTATTCTATACTTTTTTCAAGAACACGGTATTGACCTAGTACGGCAACGTCTCCATAGGTTGCCAGGTCAAACTTCGGGTGATTAATTTTGAGACCGCAAAACCCTGCTGTCTGTGGAGCACTAGTCGACAGACGGAACAGCGGTTGACAACTCACTAACATCCCACTTAGGATAACATAATAAGCTCACCGGTGCTTCCCATTTCTTAGCACACAAGAGATGGCATGAAGTATCAACAGCTAACACCGCATTAACCTTGAAAGGCACATTTGCGCGACAAAGAATTTGATCACATTCCATTATGATACGTGCTCAGTGGCCCGGAGGCCTCAGTTTTTATGTTTCAGCTACGTTAACAAGGTTAGTTTCCCCCCTGAATTGACTGGTTGGGGGAAATAGTCCTGCATGTTGAGCAAAGAGAAAGAGGAATATGTGGTCATATGTTTCTATGGTATGATAAGAAGCCTGAATTTCTTTAGTCATCGTACAATCATAAAGCATGTTTTTTTTTCTTTTGTTTAGCGGTGGTAGCAGTTACTGTTAGTTACCACAGCAACATAGGCCGCAGACGGCAGATAATTCAAATAGGGTAAGTTCATCCATGCCGGCAACGTTTTAACCATGGTATTGTAATGCATCCTCAGCATAGCCTGTAAACATACGGCAACTTGACCAAACTCATGATATTTCTCGGAACTGTAAAGGTTGTACATGTCATCGAGTAACATAGTAAGCTCGCCAATGGAATCTTTGTCCATGTATCGGCCGAGATGAGCGATCCGCCCGTGTAACATAAAAAAGTAGCACCCGTCATCCTCCTTGAACTCTGTATACAAATGATGATGCTGCGCCGTTTTTTCTTTCTGTTTTTGAGTTTTGCGCGGCGTATGTACCACCACATTTTCAGGATCAACCTTATCAACCTCATCATTTTTCGAGCATTTGTTCGTGCTCAGTAACTTATCTTGTCCCAAGCGTCGTTTCCTTCCCGTAGTTGTCTGTGTATGACAATTGTCGTCTTTGTTTTTCTGCTGAACCACAGGTTGGAGGCTTGTGACCAACAAAATCGGCCGCACTCCCCGAGACAACGATTCACAGAGGTTACGCAACACACCTAACCCATAGGTCGGTTAGTATGGAACAGGTGGTTCGTGTATGTACATCGCACCTGTTATAGCAACCATACAACCAACGTTTACCTTGTGGGCCTGTAAAAGAGTGATGCTTTGCGGATCACGGACATAGCATTGGACATCCAGATCACCAATTTGGATCCCAAATTCTGCTTGCTCAAGCGTATAAGCAGGTCCTTCCCTGATAACTCTCGTCAACCGAATCGTACTTTCAATCATGAAGAAAAAAAAGAACAGCCTAATCAATCCAGTTCTCTCATTTTATGCATCCTACGAGGACAAAGAACATGTTCTTTATTATTTTTCTGGTAGTGGCATCTCGTCCACCAAGATGGTATCTACGGAAGCCTTTGCAGGAGCTGGCATCCAGTCATACATATGTTTCAACGCGACCACAAGCTAGCTCTAGTAGTTAGTCGCCTTGTTTACATCACCTTAGCTTTTACTGTACCTGACGTTGAAGTTGTTCTTTGTAACGCATTTCCTGAAATTCGGTTTCCTCGCTTTCACAGGATCCCCATGCTGCCAAAATCGCCTCCACAATTTCCCCAAACCGGCGTGCGTCACCATACTTATCCCGATGCGAAGGCGTAGACAACGCAAGACATGCGTTAATACGGACTTTAAAATTCTTGCATTGCGTTAATGACTGGCATAATGCATGATAAAGTCCGTTTGTCCACGGGTGGACACCGCCTCCCTCCATACAGCCTATAGGGAAATCTGGATTTTGAAGCATATTGCTTGCAGCATGACATGCATTCCAACGTGTCTAGAAAAGAAATATCAGTACACGTGGTCCCTTCTCCGGATATAGTTTCTTTACCTTGAGCGACCCACCCTCGATGTTTTTTATCAAACTGACCATGGCATTTTTAATCAACGAGTAGCCACTTGCAAAAAACTCCTTGGTAGAGATACGTAGCAAACTACCCATAGCACGTACAGCATTGGACCGCAGCTGGAAGGTCACGCAAAAATAAAAAATAAAAAAGAGTTTGTTAAAGGGAAGGCGCATAGTCGAAGCGTTTACCTTGTCATTGTCTACCGCTGCTGCTGTCGATGTACTTAAAATTTTAATCCAAGTAGAAACGGATATCCATTCACGCAAACAAAATTCCTCTTTTTCACTATATACCGTTTTAAGCAAGTGATCCTAATTATCGCCCTGTATTAACTAACCTTTCCAAAACCATCGCGTCACACAGATTTCCCTGCGCCCAGCTCGCTCGTACACGTACGAGCACCGTCTTGTCATTCATCTGTTCAAGAACAGCCAAAGCCATATCTGACACAAAGAGTGGATCTTCACGCAGATCTGGGAAAAGAATAAAAACGCCCAACGCCCGACAAGCAGCAGCTCTCACGTTTGCATCTTCATCTGCAGCAAGGGGTAATAAGAGAGTAACAGAGAGTCTTTGATAACGAGGCTATGGATAGAATGGGTTAGAGGAGGAAAAATTGCGTAAAAACACACACACGCCATCACTTACCGCAAGTTGACAAAAAATATGTTTCGACATACTTGCAATACAATCGCATGTCATCATTCGAACAGCATGAGCATTATCCAACGAGGATTGTTGAATATACTTTTCCAGCATCAATGACCACCATGCTATGTAACGTGCCTAAAAATAACCCGCTCTAGTTCCTGTCTTTCCGCACTTGTAATTTACCATCACGATATCCTCGACATGACCAGACCCCAAGACTTCGTCAATAGCATATGCATAGGATTCGGCAAACTTTAGTACAGCAACGCGTACAGCTGTATCCGTGTCCGAGAGTGCCGTTTCAAAGTAGCTACTAATTTTGTTCCACGCTTTGCTACACACTTAGTTCCTATCCCATGGACTGGAGACACTTACAACACCACTTCGAACTGCGTCTTGGCAAGCATTGAAAACGTCTGCCAGATACCCGTTCGTAGCGCTGGATCTGTCTCCGTTGTTGCACAGACTTCCAAAAGAATATCGACCAGAGAAGGGGATTCAATAAACTCACTCACTTCATCCTTCCTGGAATTCGTCTCCAAGATAGCTGCGGTCACTTGAAGGACGCACGTACGGATCATCGTCGCTTTGCAGATCCAAATTTAGTAAGGATGCCATTATATTGAATTATTGACCTACAGCCAGTATGCCAGTGGGCAATTGTTGTACGGTACAATTTGGTGAGGTAGCCTTTCGACAAGCGATCATAAGAGCAGTTGGCGACAAGAGTGCAGATTACCTACGCTGGACGGGTCAATACTCTTCTTACCCCTCTATTTGCTATAACTTACTTTCATAATCGACGTGAGGACCTGAGGCTGTTCTTCCTTTTGTAGCGCATACATCAAGCCAGAATGGATGTCCCGTAATATGGATGCCACATGTTCGGACAGCGAAGTGAAGGATGATTTGGTCTCTCTAAAAAACCACCTACTTAGATATTACTCTATCTTTTGTTCTTCCTTTACCTATCGGAGGCGATGCTCAAATAATTTTTCGACCCGTCGAACATAGCCATCAGAGTATTACATACTGTTGAGCGTACCGAAGGCATAGGATCATAGAGCAAAATGGTAAATAGCGAGAATGGCTGGTTATCAGATCGTAACGTGGTCGCAAGCTGCGGTTCTGGAGAGGCTGTGTCTGTGTGGTTACTTAGGAATACCGAAAAGGTGTCGGGGACAAATTTGTCCCAGTGAGGGTGCAGAGCACGAGGGGAAGTCTAAGGAACAAAAAAAGAGTCAAAAGTAGCTGCGCCATTTCGAATATACCTTGGCAATGGCTGCTAAGCATAAAAGCGCATTGGTTCTGATCTTTGCGTCGTCTCTCCTAAAATGTGCTATTTAGCTCTTGTGAAGGACAACAACCAATTACGTACTGTTTGCGAGAAGGATTTGAGATCGCTTCTGAATCGGACAATTCAGAGTCCGAGCTGGTCAGACCGAACGGCTTGCCTGCTACCTTGGCCCTCCATGGCAGCGTTGGTCTAGCAGGTTGGGACAGGACACGAGGACGCAATTGACCACCTCTTTGTTGTGAAGTAGTAGATGTGGAGCTGGAAGGTACAGCATCTATGCACGTAACTCATGAGAGACAAATTTCTTGTTTGTTTCTCTTCCTGTACCTTTTCCTGACATGGCGTTGTAGGCTTGAACGGAAACGTGCATGAAAATGAAGGTATGTATAATTTGTACAATGTCACATAATGGATTCGTTACAAGCGATTTGTCCTGGAGCAACAGGAACTGCAGCGCCCTTAACGTACTACTTGCTACCTAAATTTGTCAGTGCGGGTATCGTTCGATCCGTTCTCACCTTTCTGACCGCTGGATCCGTAAAATCCAGCGAACGGGAGGCGACCATCATTGTTCCATTTGCATTGTGATTTACAGTACATACGTTGGACAAGATCACTTCATAATAATCTTTGTAGTAAGGTTGTATCTTCTGACCAGCGCCCGCGCAAGCGTTGCCAATGCAGTTAATGGCCATGCGGCGGACTTCCAGGGGTTTCGTTGTCCGATTAGCGAGAGCTAACAGGACTTTGGCAATGCGAGCATAGAACTGAGGAAGGACAGGTCAATGTCAGCTTTCTCCAACCATGGTTTCTACCTTGGCTGTGCTGTTTGCATTTTCAAACACAAGGGCACTTAGGGCTCGAAGCATATCTACGCGATGGGTCATCCCCTCGGTTTCTAAACCATCCAGTAAATACGAAAGACATGCATCCAATTGAAATGGTCTCAAGCTAGATAATCGGATCTACAGCTCCAATCAGACACGGTACAGTTGCTGTCACGGTAGTGTACCTGTTTGGAGCACTGTTTGAACATGAATTTACATAAAGCTGAGCATTCCTCTTGTTCAAAGGACACCGCTTTGCAGCCTGTGACAAGCAACTCAACGATTTGCTGAAGAGAAAAAGAAAAAGATGAGAAACGGACGCAGGAGGCTAGATAGATCGCACCTGATCGGGAACATCTTTATTGGACGTTTCGGTGGCATTCAGATCATTCAGCAATGAAAGCACTGTTGTGGGTGTTTCCCCTTGGGGAACAACGGTCTGATGCAGTTGTACAAGTTGAGAATGAAATTGCTGCTGTGCTTTTTGCTGATTTGAAGGTCTGGCCATGATGAAGCTGAGAACACAGTTCTCAAGGTGGTGTGGAAGGAAGGATAAAGGCGTGCACCCAAGCCACCTTCTAATTTTCATGCACTGAGCAAGAGGATGGCAAGCCTTGGTATGTCGTTTCCCCTCTATTTGCCTGTGAATACTTGCTGGTCTATCTTAAAAGAAGTAAATGCCTTCAATTTTTTTACTTTTTGTTTGTCTTTGCTACAACATCTACTTGTTGTAACCTTAGAAAGCTAGCGGTAGTGGAAGTTTGCTATATATCACTGTCGGCATCTGAAAATTGTCTTTCACCCTTTCTTCCCTGTCTCCATTCTAGTTCTTTCTTTTGTAAAATGAACCCTTCTTGCCCTTCGCCATCGACACAAGAAGAACTTGAAGAATTTAGAAAACAATGGCGACAAGAAGTAAACGAGCGGATCACGACTCGAAAGACGACGGCTGCGCCGCCGTCAAAGTCCGCAGACACACTCGTACAACGAACTGAACAGTTATCGTTGGCAGATAAAGAAGAAGTAGCAGAGCCGAAAGAAGAAGAAGTGGTCGTAGCACCTGAACATTCAAAAGCATCGGCATCGGCCATGGACCATTACATTGAAGCAGTGGACAATGAACGTCAGGGAAAACTTGGTGAAGGTGATTACCAAAGCAATATAGGAAGGAGTCTGACCTATTTGTCAGCCATTAACGGTTACCGACGAGCATTTAAATTGAATCCCGATGTCGATCTGGATTATAAACGGCACTATCAGACACATATTGCCCCAATGATCCAGCACAACAAACATGCAGGTATCACGCACCAGGAGAATGATGACACGTTCCATCATGTGGTTCCTATTGGAAACGAATATGTGGCACAGTCAGCCGCTCGAGAAGATCCATTGAAGGGTCTGATCCAGGAATTCTCGCAGCAAGATTTGCAGTATGTTCCCGCCATAGATTATAAGCCCGTATGGGTTGCTAAGTTACCAAGTAAGAAATACACCATCGTTCCTTTTGGTATTTACCGCGCTACTACGAAGACGAAATTCTTGTGCATGTGTTACGCCAGTTGATTTTACGATCGACTTCGACCATTGCCAATTTTGCCTTGGTCTGTAAAAATTTCTTTTTGGTCACCCGATCGCCTTCGTTATGGCGCTATGGGTGTGAGCACGCATTTAGAACACCGGGTATGACTATGGAGGAATCACAGATATACCAAAAGGAATGCGTCCAGATGTATGGAGGCTACTGGATGCATATGTTCATTGAACGACCGCGGATACGATACGACGGTGTTTACATAGCAACCTGCAATTATATCAGGTAATTTAGGCCTTGGTGTGAACTTCTATTGAGAATTGATGCAGACTGGGTACCGCCGATACGTGGAATCAACCTGTTCATCTGGTAACATACTACCGCTATCTACGGTTTTTTCCGGATGGCCGTATCCTCAAGCATGTGACGACAGATGAACCCGCACAGGTCGTTCGACTTTTAAAATCCAATTACTCCAAACGACAAGTGTTTCACGGTGAATTTGATTTTGATGGCAACGAGATCGTCGTGGAAATGCGGGACCGAACGTTACCACGCGAACATTTCCGAATGTGTCTCGATATCAAGAGCACACATCGAGGTCGGCACAACAAGCTGGTGTGGAAGGAATACGTTAGCGTGACAGAAGGACGGGATGATATCATCCATACCTATGATTTAAAGCTAATGAAGCCGTATTTCTTCAGCGTCGTACGGAGTTACGCGAATGAATAAAAATAATAAAAATCCACTTCCACAACTAAGAATCATCCCCTTTTTTTTCTTGATGACCTTCAACCCCTCATCATTGATGATTAAGGGGTCACTAAGGGACGGGAAAAGATACTCCTTGACCTGCAATTAAAAAAAAAAAAAAGAGTGTGAGAGAGAGAAAAGAAGAAGATTCTCTTCTCTTCTTTTCATGAGACCCCTTCCTTGGATTTTCTATAGCACCTGCGCCCGTCGCATTTTTACGGCGGCGTTGTTATTTCTCGGACTTTGTGCTGTGATTGGTGAGCAAGCGCGAAGCACTTTGAGAAGTCACCATTGATCGTTTTTGTTTTCGCTGTAGTTCCAACATGGCGAATATATACGCAGGAAGGAAGGTAAAAGAAGTGGAAACGAAGTTTCGTGGCGATATCTGACATACTTTTACCAGGGGTGAAACACTAATCCGCGAAAGTGGAACAAACGTCCAAGGCGAACGTTTGCACGTATCAGCGTCTGTTTTGGACGTGGATTCGACAGAGAAATCATACAAAATCCATTTTACAATTGAGCCAAACGGAACACTTGCCAATGAATACAGTCAACTCAAGTAGGCAAGGTAGGGGAAGAAACGAAGAAAGGCTGATGTGTGTTTGTTAGGCAAGATATTGGCGTATCATTTTCCTCTCTTCGAACCTACGTGTTCCAAGCCGGAAATGCGGTCAATCCGATTGCTCTCAAGTTTAGCTATGATTTTGGCAACGAGATTGACTATCCATTTGACGAATACAGTGGTTACATTGAACTTTCAGCATCCTATTCCAATGATTCCCGGCATTCGATCCCTTTAGCTTTCCGACTAGAAGCTAGTCTTTCTTCATTTAGCTTTAACATTGCATTTACGCCTATGCCCGAAAATTCGCACCGTATTGGTCTCAAAATCGTGACAAGACGATCAACAACGACCTGGGGTTTTAGTATTTTTGTATGCCTACTGATGTGGGCGCTCACATTGATCATGGGCCTGTACGGCTATCAAGTCATTGTGAAAAGGCGTCGCGTCGATGCGCATGCATGCATGGTCGGTCTGACCATGTTGTTTGCTCTTCCTGCACTAAGGTAACTCTTCCACGGCATTTTCCATTTTTTTTAAAAAAAAGAAATGGCACTGTAGATCAACACAGCCTGGTGTCCCGCAGGTCGGTTGCACATCAGATATTTTGGGATTTTACTGGTACGGAACATCCCGAACTTTTTTTATTTATTTTTGGCTTAAAGAAGAGCTAATGATGTACCTTTTTTAAGGAATATGGCGATTATTGCATTGTCAACACTTGGTATGATATTTTGTTGGGTGATTCGATGGAAGGGTCCTTCTCGTATGGACTGCGAAACTGGAACTATCTCGGGTCATGATGCGGAAGATGCCTCGACGAAGCACGCTACGGAAGTGCATTATGTAGAAAATGTCTCGATCGCACAAAACCATAGTGATAACTGCAGTGATCTGACATGTACCGATGTAGAGCGCAGATCAACGCATTAACAAATAAAAAGGAAGAATCGATCATTGTAAAATAATAGGTCATCTCAAAGACTTGTCATTATTACGAAAGCAGTGCACAGACCTGTGCAACCATCATCACGGCTGGATGTTTTTGTATGCAATGGGTTTCGGGACGATCAGTTAACTAAAATTAGTAGATCTAAGGGTAAGGTCTGAGATAACGAACAACTTGGTGTAACTTGCTCCTTGAAAAAGTAGAGCGAAGCTGTTTGGATGAGATCAACTCAGACAGAAAAGATGTAACCTGGCTATCCATTGTTGTCCGCGTGCTTCACGCGCGCAGACAGCGTGACGACGCACAACGTTGCTACGTGGTAACCTTGTTATTGGGTGTGGGTTGCGTAGCATCATTTTCTTCGAAGGAAAATAAATATATAAAAAAAACCTCCTTTGAGGGCGCGAATTTTTTTTATGTAAATAAAAGGGGAAGGGTATTACCTTCCTTTTTCTCTCTCTTCCCTTCGTTTCTTCTTTTTGACACTACTCTTCTCTTTTTTCCATCTTTTCTTCTTCTTTACTTATTTTCCAGGGTGCATGTCTGAAAATAATAATTTGTTTCAGTTTGCACAGGTGAATACAAAGCTACCAATGCTTCAACCATCTCATCCAAGTGAACCATTTCCGTCATCACGATTGCAACCGCCACCTACTCCGCAGCAACAAAGGCAGCCTAATCTCGGTCATAGTCATCTTCCAGTCCGAAAGGTTGCGACCAATAATAACACTATTTCCTCTTAAACTGGTTGACACACACCCTTCTCATTCTTTTCTTTCTGTATAGAATGCATGTATTGTTTGTAGCGTGTGCTTCACATGTTCCAAAGTAAGAAATACATCTGAAACAACAAGGAGAGTTGTTTGTAACTTTCCTCTATAGCACTATGGCATCGATTGCATCTGCAATGAAGTACAACCTCGACGAGGAAAGAACTTACCTCAAGGAAGCCTTGATTCAAGAGCGAAGAAATTACATCCGCAAGATAAAGAAGATTATGAATTTTCGATCAGCTGGTTGAGCGACAATGCTCATGTCATTTACAGGGACGAAAATAACCAGGTGGTTGGTTTGACTGATTTGGCTGAGGTATCATTGTGTAAAGCACATAGCAGTACATTGTATCGAGCCAAAAAGAAACATGAACGTAGCAAGGCTCCACCCTCCCCAGCAAATTCAAATGGAATGGATATTGTGATGGAAGAACGCTCAATTCAATCATCGCCCTATGTTGATCATTATCCCCATCATCCCTATGCGGGTGGTTTGGCTGCCAAGGTACGCGAGATCTCACACCATCGGCCTGAACCTGGATCACCCGATTTTTCCATGATGACGCCTTCTACATCGATGAAACGAAAACGTACATCCAAGCCATCCCATATGGATCACAAGCCTTTTTCCAGTGCGTCAACTCCCCTGTATACCAGTATGACGCCTTTTTTTGCTCATCAGACATCGTCGTCTTCTGCAACACCTTCCAACACACGCCCACCACCACCTCATGTAGATAGTTTTTCATCGCAACTACCACCGCTCCATACCCGAGGGCAAACACCCATTTCACCTCTACCATCCACATTGCAACGACAGGAAACCTTATCACCTACGGTTGTTGAAACAGTCTCGCTCAAGAGTCTTTCTTCATTGGATTCGCAACCTATGTACTATATCCGCAATTTGGCCATCACAGACACCTTTACATTCAGAGATCTCCTGGCTGAAGTTGATATGACGGGTTCTCCCCCACCAGGGAAACGCATTGTTGTATCCGATGCTAAAGATGAACGTACATTTCCGCTCGATCAAGCCATTCGTAGTGTGATTCGACGACCCGCCTCCTCACACATTGAACTATGTCTTGGTCTGAGTGAAAAACCATCGATTGATTGGAGCACATACACCTAATCCGTGTTGAGCTCATGCCGGCTTCCCTTTTTTCCTTTTTTTGTATATTCCTTCTTTTTTTTTTATCTCTTCATTTTCTACTCGTTACTCGATCCCTGCACGTTATAAATACTACCCACTTTTCACATTAACTTCATTTCTTCTTCTCTCCCCCCAAAAAAAGAAAAAGTTAGGATAGGATTTTGATCTCCCCGGAAAACAGAAGGCATGTGTGTTACTCGTGGCTAGCACTGAGTTGGAAAAACTTGCAGCAGCTCTTTTACAAATCCAGTGGAGTAAAAGCAATGTAGGAACGACGTTTTTCTAAAGGTATCCCAGTGCTGCTATGGTGATGTTGCTATTATTTTTATGATTGCACTATGAATTGCGTCCTAGCCTATGATCCTCCCATTCGCGGAATAAAAACAAAAAATGGGGAAAAAAAAAAAAAAATAGTTGACCGAGTTCCCTTTCCTTGATTTATTACTCATCATGTCATGGTTCGGTTGGAATAAAAAAGAAGATGATGCAATTCCTAAAATGACACTTCAAGATCCGGAAAGTATGGAATTGTTTTTATTTTGAGGGTTTACATGATGGGCTCATCGCACTGCATTGGTCAGATCGTTCTCTGGCCGTTCCCGAATTCCCTGCCCGAAATGGCCCTCAACGATTAGCTGCCGCATCGACTCCTCAACCACGAGGACGACAGAAAGTAAGACTTGAGCCGGGCCATTCCCCATTAGATTGGGCAAGGTTGAAGTCGTCTGGGAAGGATCTCAGGGTATAAAAAGACTTGTGTACCTATCAATTTCAGTAGCCTTATTGTTTCAGTAGGGTGTTCCACAATTGGGACGTTATACACTCGAGGATATTCGGCAACATAATACACTAGATGATGCATGGACAGCAATTCAAGGAAAGGTCTATAATATGACGGCATACATCAAATTTCATCCTGGAGGAGTAAAAGATATCATGCGAATTGCGGGGAGAGACGGCACTAAACTATTCAGTATGTTGATACACATCCCTCTCTATTTGGATAAAGATGATTAACGGGCTTTTTTAGTGTTAACCCATGCATGGGTCAATGCTGACTTTATGTTGGATGCATGCATGGTCGGATTTCTTGTTCAGAGCAAACCTCGCTCTGATGACGATGATGATGATTGATTGATTGATGTGAGAGACGGATACCCTTTCTAAGATGGATCCAAGCAAACTTTACCCGTTAGATATTTTTCTATTTTGCCACATAGCATCATTGACAATGACAACCCAAATCTGATAAACGTAACATTTTCCCTGAATTTCCCCCCCTTTCATACGCTGTTTCAGTTGGGATTAAAAAATCAGCAACGGTTGGGTTTGGAGAAACTGATCAAACATGATCATAGAATAAGAATAGAACAGCAAAGAAGCTGGACATGGATGTTTCTAGAAATGTCTCAAGCTGCTGCAAGGCGGACGTTACGATGTGCAACTTATGCTAATGCTCAAGTTACCGATCACAACAGTATGTATCCCTAGATCGATCCTTGGCACAGGGCAGATGACCTTTACTTATGGCACATTCCTTAAATTTATGTACATAATGTCGCAGCAGAAGTTGTATTACTCCATTAACCATCTTCGCGCTTTCGAAATGAGCTTTTTGCTGGACAAATATATGTTTTAGCAGAAATCAGTAAAATAGATGGCGCTGCGTCGTCAAGTTGTGTCTTCGATCTCGGAAATGAGATCGACCGAGTACAACATTTAACTGTCTACACGATCAAACAACCTAGCCCATCCCCACAAAACTGTGTGATTGGTTCACTTTCATATCCTTGATCATCTAGTTCGAAAATAATCGTTTTAATACATTACTTCCCCACAGTTCTGAAAACCTATCGCCTGAATCTGCGCAATAAAGACAGTATAGTTTATATGGTGCCTTACAGCACAATTCTAATAGACACAAAGAAGTCTGTGACAAGTATACCGTCCGAAGGAGAAGTATCCCTTTCCAATGCATTTATCCTGCGCGTGGGTCCTGCCATCCCAAGTTCTCAGGGCAGAGTAAATGATATTGCGGCGCATATACGTTAGTAACGATAGCACAATTCCCATCGATTGCACCGCATGACAGAAAAATCCCTTTATTCAAACACCTGTTCGAGCTTTCGTTAGGCCAAAGAGGCTTCGTTGAAGTCTGTGGCAAGATTGGATGGCCGCTGTGCCACTTATAATCATGCACACCAAACCATAGAGAGGTTCATCCACAAGGTGATATAAAGACACGAATCAAACAAGGATATTCAACAGCCTCGAAGAATTTTATACCTTTCCCTTCCAATATCACCATACAGATGCACTAATATACGTGTGATAGCTTTACAATTTCGTAACAAACACATGTGTTTCACGATCCAGTTTCTCCAAGCGGTAGTCCGTCGTTTTTGTAATAACCGATAACGGAAACTGAGAATAGACCTTCTTGAAAGCATGCTGCGTTCATAAAGATTGATATTACGTAGCAGTATCGGGCGAATATCTTTGAATCTTAAAATTATAGAAGGGATCTCCATCGTTGTGCATGTAGGTGCTAGGCTTTTGCTATTGACTCCGTTCCTTTTTTCTCTACTTGGTTATTTTCTGCAAAGATATAACTTGGGTGAGTGGATATTAGGTACCACTCGCCTGTTCTAGATGGTCTTGATCTATGGTGCAAGTCACCTATACTCGACAATTTTTTACCCCAACTTTGAGCCGCTATTTCTCTTGATAAACGCATTTTAACATAACTACCGATAGATAGATTCAATTATAGCATGATAAAAAATAGTTCTATCTATTTTTTTTGAGTTGATGGCTACATAAAATTTTGATAAATAGTCTGTCAAAGTTGATCAGTTCTCTTAAGAAAAGGCAAAAATTGGCAGTTTGAAGGTATATGTATAAATATTGCACCGAACAATTTCAGGATTATCTACTTACTATACCATATATCAACTTACTTTGCAGCTATGGTAAGAGTTAATGCAAGAAGACAGGTGGCTAAAGGACAATGCAACTATCCATTCAGAGAGCTGAAAGAGAATCTACCAAATTTTTTGGACAGTGTATCACTCGCAACAATAAGAAAATTTAAAAGAGAGACTTGACGATACATCTCTGCATGCCATCAAGGGTACTCTGGCTTGAATGCAGAGCAAAAGTCAGAAAGTACAAATTGCATTGCTGGATGCCTCTCAACACTTCAAGAAAAGATTTTCCTATATATCAATTTGGCAGTAAATCAGGTAATTGTCGAGTATAGGTGACTTGCACCATATACGCTGTTTATTCACATACATGCATTCAAGATTAACATGCATTCAAGATTAACATGCACATCTTCCTATCTTCATTCAGCTGCATCCACATCATAGTGATTTACATCATAATCACTATGGACATTTATTCAAGATTCAATTGCACCCTGACGTATCCCTGATCCGCTGCTTCCTTGCGCCCTTTGATTGCTGTGAAGCTATCTTGATCTACGCCATGCCGACGCTTTTTTAGGTCAAGGATTGAGCTATGCGTTTCCACATCCCTGGAATCCTGCCTTCCTATAATATTCGACGATTTTGTAACAGGTTTGATATATGATATGCTCATCATGGTATGTATTTGCATGCCCGGTGGATTCATTTCCATTATGTTACAAATGCATTTTTTGTTCGATAGGTACATAGTAGGTTGCTTGCAGTGAGAGATTGGTAGTTGAGGTTACGCTTTTGATGATTGTAGTATGAACTAAGATTCCTGAAGCATAACACTAGCGACAGACTCCAGAAGCCGTTTGTAACGCTTTGCATTTTCTTTTGTTGTCCTCTTGCTTCAAAACGTCTTCGCATGCGTCTTGAAGCTAGCACTGGCATCGATTAACATTGAAGACAGGTGAACCTAATGAAAATAGTATGAGTAAAAATGCCATCACCAAAGATCTTTGGAAGAAAGGGTGTGGAAGTTGTTATTAACTAGTGCTGCGCCTGTGCAATAACCTTTTTTTTTTTATGATTTTGCTACACAGGTTATATGACCCATTTCTCGCTCAATATTTATTACAAATTGCTGAGCAGCGTGTCTATGGATGGATAATATCTTAACCCCCCGGACATGAAATAGCTTGGGATGGAAACTGCAGCCTGCTGGTGCTACAAATGCAATGTTGTATAGATTTTCTATAGTTCTCGAGGAAGATAATAAGAAGTGGTGTGGAGTTTGCCAACATAATATGCATAAGAGCTAGATAAACATAAGGCACATCATCGTATGAACCAAACTATCTATCACGTGTGCATCTTAAATCTGAGCGCCAAAATGCACACCCACATTTAGTTGCCAATGGTCAGCTATTGATTGTACATCATCCAATATACTCACATATAAATAGGAAAATTGTAAACTGTTTTCCGGACAGCGACGATTCGAACGATGGAGCAGTATAGATGTTCCATTCTGGATATGCTCACTTGGACGACATACTCGTCTTTTAAAGCGTAGAGGCTGTCGATGGGAACAAAAAGGTTTATCCAGGTTTCCAGAAGCGTATGAAGTGTACTTGCGCCTAAAGTCTCGTTGGAGTTATCACAAGCTGTATCATCGAGGATCTACTGAGAGAAGTGGGATGACACATTCAGTATAACCTCTCAAAGAGGGTTCATCCCGATATGATCTATGCAAGAGACCTTGTCAGTTTAAAAGACCGTGCTGACAATGGTGATATCGCCGGTCAGCATGAGTTTATATACAGATCACTGAATGGTGCGACTGGAATTCCCCTCAACGAGTCAGTGACAGAGGAGTATCTGAAGAAAACCCTGGGGAAACACAATCTCGCTAGCTATAGATTTACAAAGCATCTGTGAGACATAAAGCAATACCGGGAAGCTATGGCTATATTCAAAAAAGAAACTCATAGCGTTGGATGTAGCACTTGTAGGACATTAGACGAGCTATACCATTCGAGATCCGTATCATCGGACAATCAGTATATTATCCCACAGAACCGGAAGTTAGCTTTCCCACATCACTTTATTGCCGCAACAAGAGGGGATCAGATATCTGGCCTTATGGTAGGCGAATATTATGAACGAGGGTATCATGATGGATCTGAAATTGATCATGTCAAAGCTTTGAGATGGTATAAGCGTGCTCAAGACCATGCCGTTCGACGCACGCCTGGAATTAGGGATAAATTTAGAAACGACTGACGGTAGAAAAGCTCAGGCACCATATGGTGAATCTATCCAAAAGCAGTTCCGAGGCGGACGAGCTCGGGCGAGAAGCTTACTAGCTATCTGAGTCGACTTCTCTACTTCAGCCATATGCGAAGTTGACGGTGGTAGTGTATCATCTGAAACAATTGTGTGGCCAAGCGAGTGATCAATATCTTGAGTTTGGCCTTTAATGGGTCTTGTTGAGTCAGAGATGAATATGATACCACAACTTATAGGGGACTGTTATAAAAGCGCAATGGGCGTGGCGTGTGATCTCGAAAAGGCGGCAGCCCTTCCAAAAAACTGACAAGTCATGTAACTGAAAGTCTGGTGGTGGTGGAAATGCTGAGTGACAAAAAAGTGACACACTATTTAAAGTTTTCATGCGATGATTTCAATTTGTTCATTTTCAAAAGAAAAATCAAATTACACATGGCAAGTTTGAGAACTTTTTCTTTCCTTTAGAGAAATGCGATGATGAACTTCCGTGCTTCAAAGAAGCCAAGCAATGAAGAAATCCTTGCTCGTGCTAAATTAGCCAATGCATTACGCGATTCATTTGAAAAAGAAAAGCGTCAACCGCACAACGACCTTGATGATATTGAATTAGAATATCCTGATGAAAGAGATTGGATTGATCCCGAAAACTCGTATGTTCTTTACGCATTTCCCCCTTCCTCCCCTTTCATCATGCTTATCATACGTTAGTTCATGGAATGATATAACGGAAGGCCAATGCCAGATCTGTTGAGTAGAGTAGAAATTCCCTCCTTTACTGCTAATCACTTCTTGTTCCCTTAGTATTGGCACATGATAGCATGTTACCAACGTTGCCGAATGAAACCCCTCGCCCTGAAAGACGTAACGAACGCCTAATTGGTAGTACAAGGGAAGATGATGGTTCCTCTCCCTATCGACAGTTACCTGATGGAACTGCTGAATTGATTGGCTGACCCAACACGAATATTAAAGAAAAAAAGGGAATAATAATAAAGCTTCTTTGTTTCTATGCAGTCCATACAATGGATATCAATGCAAGTACAACGTACAACCATCCAAACATCTCGTATAATGGAGATGAACTACTATTACTGTTATGTTGTTTCTTTCCGTCCATCATATCTGCCGAAGTGGTGTTTGTCGGCCTTTCCACTGCAATTTGTCCCTCCTTGTACTTGGCCGATCCAAATGAGAACTTGTCCGCAACAAATTTAAGAGACGCCGCGGCTAACCATATCATCAATTTTACGGGCACTCAACAGATTATCGTGTATCTAACTTACATTCTTTGTACGGTTCTCTGTCATTAAGACAGCCATCCATACGCACCATTGTGTAGCCTGCATCATTGATGGTACGTATTACGTCATAGATAGCCTGCCATGAGCCTGTGTCAGGGATGTCGTACTGGACAGAAACAAAAGACCCTTTCGAATCATAGGTATCAATTTGCTTGGCAAAAATATCCCTGTACAGATTAGCTATGCCTTCTGGATTATTTTTGAAGTTGTAGTCCTGCGTATCCAGATTGTAGGATACCAAAGTATAGCCTAAGCTACGAATGATATGCTCTAAACGGATATCTTCCGGCTGCGTGTAATGCAAACGCACATATTTTGGTGCGACACCGATCAATGTTTCAATGACTTTCGCTGTATTCGTCACGTCGGTCTTGATTTGTTCGTCCGTCAATCCGTTGGACGAATCGCCGGGAGCACGGTAAGTCATACCAATGAAATGACCATCGTTATGTGCTCGTTGAAGAATCATTGCATACTGTTGCGTATAGAGCCTAATCTGGAACATGAATAGAGACAGACACCGGAAGTTCATTTACCATGTTGCATTCACAAAAAAGCTGGCTTTTGCTTGGGCTGCTTTTAATCCGTTTAACACCTTGGCTGTTACATCACTTGGTCCTTCATTCTATTGGTTTTCCCTAGCATGTGAGGCCTAACTCCTCCAAGAAAAAGGAAGCTCTTACGTAGGTCACTGCAATCTGGCCTGGATAAACACATGCGGTTGCCTGTGGTGCAGGTCCAGTAGTGGAAGCATCGGTTGGATGATTCCATATAGGTAACATCATAGTAACTAAAACAGGAAACTGAATCCCTTACAAGTAAAACCCGCCATCGGCATCTTACCATCTTCGTCCTCTGCCTTGACAACCGAAACACAGACGAAAACACATGCTTTACAGCAATAAGAAAAATTTATTTTATTCTTGAGGTACGTTTCTTACCAAACAGCAATAATAGTAGAGGTCGTGTCATCATCTCAAAGTAATACAAGATCAAAGAGTAAAAAAAATAAAAAAGGGCGGAAATTTCCCTTAAGCGGTTGCGAAGTAAATTGTCTTAAAAACGTGGATAGCCAAATCCGCAATATGCAGTTTGATTTGACGATGTATGCTTAGTATTATGTGTCGTCTTTAACATCGTATCTTAAGGAGGAAAAAGAAGGAGGTACTGTGGCACCACACCGATTTTCTGATCCTTTTGTTATTACCATAAACTCAACGGTTACTTTTATTACGACACTTGAAAGGCCCAGCATTCCCAGCTATCTTGGAATACCTCAGTCTCTTCCCAGGGACATACGGAATTATGTAAACAATAGGATTAGCTATGCGGTCGCGATAATTTTCGTTGAAATGGGATGTCTGAGACAAATATCAATTTTCTAGTATGCGTACCCTATCTGTTTCTGTTAATCTTTACTTTACGTAATTCCTTTTGGCGCTCTCTTCTAGCATATTCATCCGAAGAAGGTATGTTTGAAGTGTGGAACATGAAATCTGTTGTTAGTGTAGCGAAAAGATCAAGTCTCTATATAAAACGACAGCCCGCAGTATCGCTATAGTATGCATGATCCCTAGAACTTGTTTAGCATAAAATCACAAAAATAAGCGTGCTAAACAACGTAATCGCCACCTTTAACTGATGAACTTTTGACAATGTCCCTTGGGGATAGCGATTCTGAAAAGACTCCCTGGTGGTCAAACTTAACATACACGGTTATGAATGCACTTACTATAAAGATGAAGAAAAAGGAAGCCCTAACTACTAGAAGGCAAATTTATAAGTCGGAGCAACGAGAAATCGCTTTAATAGCACGAGATACTGGCCCATTTGTAGACGAAATGGAGACTTCCGGCGTGTAGAAACGTACACGCGATCTCCAAGAATAAGATATGCCGTTTAAAGGAAGCGAAACATCTTATCAATCGCGAAGTTCGGATGAAAATCCGCTTAGCTTGCCAAGTAGATCACCACCTCGGCCTGGATGGTGCCTGGATGGTCTCTGGATGACATTCGATGTTGCCAAAATGCATGCGCTATCTCCAACTCAATATTCAATGACAAGACTGTGGAGCTTCTTCAAAGGCAAATGTTCACTATCAATCATGTAGCAACAGAGAACGGGCATCGAAAGCAACGGAAGATGAAATTTTACGAATATAGGACCAGATTGACAAATGCGCACGTCGCTTTAATTAAGTTGACATAATAGCATCGATCTTTTCACAGGATTGTGCAGCAATAAATGTTCATGCATAACCACAGTAGCCTACATAATCATGATGGGACTTCTTCTTCTTTATACAGCTTAAAACGGTCCGACGATAGCTTGAGACAATTATGAAATGTGCTGTAAGAAAGCGACCGCATTCTTTGCCTTGGAAATGGTTGCAACCTTTCTCCAGGTCAGCACGGAGAGATGCGGTGGAAATGTCTCTGTCCACATGAGAAATAGCCATATCTGTGTAAACCCTGTTAGATTTGAAACCATTGCTACATATATCTACTCATAACATTATCCTGTAGGATTCTGATTACGCCAGCAGTTTGAACGTATTTCCTCTTCACATAAAAACGGCTGTTGCAGCGCTTCTATTTCATCGTTTCATGCAAACGCTCTGGATTATTTTCTTATCGACGTTTACCGTGTTATTGCAATTTTCACTGTGAGAAACTCTTGTTAATTGTATGGTGATATTACAAAGGCGAGCGTCGTCTGCTGAGATTATCATATTAAACATCTCAGGACGAAGCCTCCCAGAAGGAAATAGCCTGTTAAAGGAGAAATTTGATAGAGCGAAGGAGTACGCCTACGATATCCCCCACGCTCGATTTTACAGGATTTTTCCAATGACTTTGCGTCTTTGAAACTATTCACCGCTACTTCCGGATGGAGTCTGCACTTTGAAGTACGTATTTTTACGATCATCCGATGAACAGTTCACGCTTGGATAATTGGGGTTTGGTTAGAGGATTTCGTCTTTACAGTGATGGATTTCTTAGCCATTGGAAAGCGCAAAAATGTCTCAGAAGGAAATGTTCCACAGGAAGCAGTATGTCCTTCTGACGTCGAGATGATTCGTTGCATAAGCGACAGGACTACTTATGCCTTATCACAAGGCATGGAAATGTCTCGAGATGAGTTCATACCAGATTAATCTGTATTTAAAGCGACGCATCAATCTTTTTTTCTTTTCCTTTTTTTTCCTTTGGCTCTGTTTCCCTCTCTAACATCCCCGGTAAGGATGTCAATTCATTACACCTACAAGTTTACTCACGTTTTCTGCTTCTTGTTTAGGCTGCATGACCTCTGTCTCTAGCCGTCTTGGCCGTGTGTGCAACTCTGCTCGCCACTTAAGTAAGTAAAATGTTGTCATACTGCAAGTCCACTGATTTTTTCGTGATAGATCGCCGGACGCTGGATCGCTTCAAGTCCTCTGCAGGTCGTTCCACAATCGGCCACTCCTAGAAGCCTATATCTCCTTCTTCACCCTTCGGGGATAAGAAGAAGACGTCAAAGCATCTTTCATTTACTAACCATGAATTAATTTTTTATGCTGCTCGAGTAAATTTTGCTTCCACTGGAGAGATCAAGTTCACGGAAGTTGATTAATTTTCTGACGTAAACTTGATGTACTAACCACCGCATATTCAATCCTTCTTTACCGCAAACTTGGCTCTCTAGAGACGCAAGATTTACTTAGAGTAACGTAAAAGGTAATTCAATGAACAGTATTTTACAACAAGGATTCGTTGTTAAGCGTCTATGAGAACAGTCTGTCGTCAGTTGTAAAATCGGGGCTGCAACAGCCGTGGATCCGGTCCCTCGCCCCCAAAAAAGGACCACCTTGGAGGTTTCTTCGTACCGCTGCACTGTGACGAATATCAGGATCGACGGCTGTTCTACGTGTAGCTACTTGAAATGCTTATTGCCACTACCTAATAGTATTGGAGCAACTATTTATGTAACCATGGATTCTTGTACTATTCTTACCTGGAGATCTTCAAGTTCCAAGCGTTCGCAGGATCAAATTGGCGTGGTAAGGGGTGGTTTTCCATAGAACTGGATACTATCTGGTGGCAAGATGATGGTGCAATATTTGTTTGTGGATTTTGTTGGTTTCATCGTCAGCGATAGGCAAGCTAGTCCTTTGAGTCCGTTCTTTATTTCACTGAGAAAGTAAGGGATGATATTGTACTTGTGCGTCATGTGCTCTTATTATTTTTTGTTCGTTGAGTTGTCCCAGGGCAGCAGAATGGTTTCCTTGACGTTTTATTAAGTGGTCTTAAGTTTGAGTGTTATTCCAGTTTAAAGTTATGGATCTATGTCCCGGTATGCGATGTATACGACATCGCCAGCACGAGCAAAATTAGAAAATTTGAAAACATGAAAGTGGCTTGATAGAACGTGGATACGATAAAGCGATGGTACCCTGTGTGCTCAACATGATTCAAGTGTAGAGATGTGACAATATGGAAGCAGCAAGATAAAAACTAGATACGACATAGGTTCCGCTTTGCAAAAAGTATTTAAAGGCTGTCTTCCAATGCTTATCACACTTCATCATTTATGGTTACAAGAAAACAAAAATAAGACTTCTCGTTGGTGCCTGAAACCGACGAAACTACAGAAATACAGAACGTCAGAGGGTCGGATCCGGAAACGCAACGGGGCGGTGTGTCGCGTCAATCCAGATTGCCCTAGTCTCTCTAGAGGTTGCACTACCATGAGCCGAGACATCAATGGTTCACGAAACATCGCCTTGAAAGGAATCTTGATGGTCGTCATCGCCAACGGAAGACCTTTGGCTCCCTTCAGTTCTCAGCACACAAGCGCTTTCTAGCTCGATACCCTTTTTGCTGGTCAACCAACCCAGGTTCGACAAGTGCAAGGCCCGGAAGGGCAATTACTGTGGTAAGTTATTCGGCTTTTCACGTATTTTATCGGCGTAGATAGACGCTCAGTATTAACATTCGTAAACACAACTTTTTTTTATACATGACAAAAAATGGGCGTTGTCCGGCGAGTATGAGTTTCAATTTTGCAACCGCATCAACGGTGAATATCTTCGAGGAAGATCGACGACTAGAGAAAGAGAAAAAGAAAGAAGGCAAAGAAAAAAATAAAGAAAAAAGTTTGTCCATTGGATAGTAAATAGAGATGAAGGCAATCTTACCGACTCTGTGTCGCATACGATTTTCGCGACAGAGTGAACTACAATACCACAACGTCTCCTTGAATACGCTAGACGGAAGAGGTGGCCTATGGCATTGCTGATGATAGGCACGGGAGCAGCCTCCATCGCAAGGAATCAGTTTATTGCCAGGATAGGATTCAGGCGACTGACATAGAATACAGAACTGCTGTACAATCGGCCGCCGACGCTCCTGTAATGCTTCATCTGCAAAAGCCGATAGATCTAGTCGAGGTAAACGACTTGCGAGCCCATATCCTTTGTAGTCACAGCCATGTTTGCTATAAAACGGACTTGAGTTTCCCCTTCCTTTAGGTACTACCTTATTTATCCATAACTCACTTGCACAATGTTCTCTTTCCCCAGGGTCCTGGGCGCCAATTCACACCTTCTGTAGTTCCACAATACCTGCACCAGTCAATACCTGCCAATGTAAACTGTTCAAATAATGTAGGCTCGCAGTTGTTCCACGCGGTCAAGAAAAGAGGATTGTTTAAAAGTGGCCTCATCGGCCGTTTCTGACTTTTTCGTTTTGGCTTTGTTTTCTTCAGCGGTTTCTTTTTCTTCTTGCTTTCACATGGCTTGTGCATAAACACATCCCCATCCGAAAGGTGAAGACGATCCATACCGTCACGTAGAGGAATATCGTCGAAGGAGACGGATAGAGCACGTTTCCGTTGGTGACGACGGTCTTGTGTATCTATATCGCTTTCATCCGTGTCACCATTTTCGCTCTCTCCTGTGGTTGAAGGCGTCGGTATATCGTGCGTATCATGGAAGCTGTCTAACAATGCGAGCCAGTCAAGTTCAGGAGAAGCACAGACACTTAGCGTCTTCTCATTATCGGCAGAACGAGATGGCGGATTCTCTTTCTTTTCGGACTTAGCTGGCCAATGTGATGTCGACACCATCGGCTGACAATCGTCGGGACCCGTTCCGGGCTCTGTTAACGACTGATCCATGAAATCTTCGATCCCATCGAAAAGTGGCTCATGGTTGAACAGAAAGTCCGACGGAGAAGGGGACACGCTAGGGGTTGGGCATAAATCAGCTGTTGTTGTTGATGTTATTTTGTTCGTAGAAGCATCTGGAGGGAACATAAACTCGGGAGCCTGCGCAAGAAATACGTCATCTTTGAGATTCGGAGACAGCATCATTTGTGATGGAAATCCGTGAATCAATGTGTGTGGACTTCTCGTTGTAGACAGGGCAACAACACTGCCATCGTCATACACACCTGCTGATACCTCATTTGGCTTAGCCAATCCCGTTCCGACAAGCATCAGATCCGGCACATGAGTCCTTGGCAAAGACAGGTGGTTTTCTTCCCAACGTGATGGTGACAGAAAGTTGGAATAATTATCGTTGTTGGACGATACAGATGACGAAGAGGCCACTGTACTCTCACCATTATGGTTATCATCGTATTCTTTATAGACAGATATTGTAGTTGCACATGACAAAGAGAAAGCAGCGGCAGATGAATTCATAGAAAACAGTGGATGTATATAAAAGAGAAAAAGGAAAAAAAAAAAGAGAGAGAAGAAGAAAAATGCACTTTTCACTATTACTTTATAGAAAAGAAAAAAAACCTAAAAAGGGGAACGTATGTGTGGGGGGAAGTCCGGTAATCAATTTCGCCAAAGTTGGTAACTTATCACTTCTATCAACCGTGCAGCCATGTTATCCCAGTACTTTTACTATAGCTTCTGCTCTTTTTGTCTTTGTGGGAACCGTGGTTTCTTTAACACTGGCCTTTGCAAGCAATTTTTCTGCATCGAAGTCGTCATCATCGTCATCATTTCCCCCATAGCTTGTTAATTGCTTCGCACTACTCGAACAAATATCCTGTGCCTCCCTTAATGTTTTCTACGGCGATAAAACTCGTTTTAATACATACTCACACCCATCTCTTGCCGTCACCTACCTCACGTGCAGACCCTTGCATATTTTCTAGGTATATCAACACCATTTTGAAATCGTTATCATCCACCTAAAGAAAATAAGACATCAATCCTATTTGTAAATAACCTTACCATCTCTTCGTCATACATATGCTGAAGAAGCCATATTTGCTGCATTTTACGGAATTTCCATGCACTACGGTCGCTACAAAATAATCGAACGTACGCAAGAGCCTCTGTATAATCAAATTTACTTAGTCCTGTCTGCCCCTTTTTTTTTTGTTTTCGACGATCTGTACCTGTCTTTTTAACCTTTCCATCTACAGCAGGCACACTCTCTTCTTTTGTTTCATCCTTAGATTTCTTTTTCTTCGATGTTTTCTTTGTCTTTTTCTCGGCCTTGGCTTTCTTGGCATCATTGCCGCTATCTGTGTCGTCTGACTTACGTTTCTTCTTAGTGCTACCTTTAGCTTTTGCTTTTTGTGCATCCGCCTCAACAACTGATTCATTGCCCTCGTCGTCAAACGTCACATGTGTACTTTTTCCTTGAATCTGTTTTGCCACCTTTCTAGCTGTCATAGATTGCAATAGTGCCTGCGCTGGAGTCAACCTTTGCGATCGGTTCTTTTTTTCTGAGACAGTTTTGGGCTGGCCCGTTTCCATGGTGATCGTGTCGCTCATGTCAATGATCAAAAGAATTGATCAAAAAATTTCAAAGCGTGTTTTATCCATGATTTCAGAGCTCCGCTTTGTTGCTCTCAGCACTTTTTCTTTCTTTTGCCAATTTTTTATGCTGCTTTGAATAACCTTGTTTCTTGAAAAGCAGTAATTGCTGTAATATAATATATATGCGTCATTAATACGTCAGTTAAACTTTAATTCTGATAGACACAAGATTTAGTCGAGCATCATAAAAGATCGTAAAAATTCAGTTGTCTTACTTACTTACCGGTAAGAATTATCCTTTGTCTTTTTAGCTACTATACCATACATTTCAAATGATAATAATAGGCTAGGTTGAATTGACGCATTAGGCTCGTCCTTGCTTGTTAGGTTGACTGCACACAAATATAAGCTGCTTTTCCAGTTCAAATATAAGCTGCTTTTCCAGTTTGTCGTATCCGACATAGTTACATTACTACACAGTGATTAGAACAACACGTCAGAACATGACAAAAGGTACTGAGGGTGGTTACTTTATTAGAACACGGTTCTAGACATGTCTTATCCCATCTATCTGTTGCTGAGATACCAGCGGACACAGAATATATCAGGATAAACATAATGGTCCCAATCTGGTAAAGGATCATCTAAAGATATCTCTAAACTCCTCTATCTCGCCATTACCTGCAAGCACCATGAATCATTTAAACAATAGAACGATCATTTTAATAAAACAATCCTTTTTTGAGTCTCGCTTACTTTATGTCACCCATACTTGAATTTGGATACATCACAGTTCAAATATAAGTTGCACTCAGTTCAATGAAATAAAATTGTAAAGGGATACTTTCTAGCACAATTGATCAAGATAATACAATGTGCAGTAACAGTAACATTTTGACCAGACACTTGCTGACTTTTTTTTATCAATTTTTTTACTGCTTTTTTTTATCTTTTTCTATCCAGTTTTTACTGCATACAATAAGCAATCTAACTTAAATAACTTTGGAAAATATAGTATATTTGCAAAAGTTCAAATGTTTACTCATTCTTCTTTTGAATTATATATATGTATTGTAAAGATTAACAGAATGCATAAAGCTTGATTGACTCATTTTGTGAATCTATGTATACATAACTTAATGAACTATGAATATAACATTTTTTCAATAAATAAATATTAATACTCTATGAGAATTTTTTATTTGTTCATACTGACCTCTTCTTATAACATTTTAAAATAAATATATATAATGTAGCCTTCTAGTATATTTAGCATAATATTGTTGTTATCACTGTCGTATTTGACATTTCTAAGGAATAATGTGACGTTTATTAGTTTAATCTCAGGCGGATGTCCTGAAGGTTTGTAGATATGAGATCGTTTTCTGAATCAAAAGATGATGAATAAATATGCAACGTTTGAGCGGCCGCCGACGTTCGAAGAAATATGATCGATTGAAATGATCGCCGCTGTACAATAGCATAAACGCTTCTAAAGAGGATGCACTCATTTTATTTAGAAGGGGTCGTTTGAAAGAAATGACATGTGATGTGCGAACACGCAGCATTTACTAAATTTTCGGACGTTCCGATGAGACACGACCATCCTCCTACGAGTCTTCATCCATCCAGTGTTAGTGCTATTCATGAGGGACCAAAACGCCTCGCTGGAAGGGTATTCAAGCTCTTCAAACGTTCAAAACGCTTCATCTAGAGATATCACCAAGTTGGTTAAACGCGAATAGTGCAAATCCATGTACCTGCATGTCATGTCATCTCTTACGAGCGGCTCGGGAGACATCGATTAAGATGACACTTAATCATCCCATTCCCAATCCATTGGGTCTTGGGGTGTGTACTCCCAGTCCATCTCTTCCACAGGCTCCACCGCCACCCACTGAACCTCCACAAGAGGACCTTCACTCTGCCAGTCCATAGGATCGAACTGGGGAGGCACAGGGGAACCAGGTGATGGAGACTTGAATGGAGACCGAGATGGAGGACTAGAACCGCTCTCGTCGGCGAGATAGGCCTAGGGGTCGGCAAAATATTCGAATATTCATATTCGTTCGTACATATTCGTATTCGAATGACTATGAATATGTTTTTTAGTATTCGAATCACTGTTAATAATATTCGAATATTCGCTTGAGAGCAATTAGCTTACTAATCGTTAACATGACTCTTTCTGCAATGTCAAAAAAAAACTGTAATGGAAGCATAGTTATGAAGAATATAAGTTCGTTGCCCTCCTTGATATTTTACTTAAAAAACGAACGAAGGAAAGAAAGAAAGAAAGAAAGAAAACGAAATAAAGATTCTCTTTCTGCTCTAATGACGAAGACGATGTTGCATGCAACGAATTAGTAATTAGTCGAAATATTACAAGGTGTAGCAATGGTAACATTTAGCATAAGCATTTAATAAGAGATTCAAAAAAAAAAAAAAAAAAAAAAGAAGTGAAGGTAACATTTGTGTTTATTTCGAAAATGTGCAACGCTAAAAGTCAAAGAGATGTTCGTGCCCGTATGTATGTTTTTTAATGATAAAGGAGCTGTTAATTGTGCAATGCAGAAAAGAAGTCTACGATTGACGTGATTCCCGCCAAGATGGTTGAGTGAACCGCGAGAGTTTAGATAATGCGGAAATTTCTGCGAGGCCTACTGAGGCTGATGGT